>JAOBAS010000072.1:81846908-81872375 GCA_025311575.1 Elanoides forficatus | reverse complement strand
ACAGCGGTTCCCCTTTCTGTTCTTTGGTGGGAGCCAGACCTGCTGAAATTACAACAGTAATTTAAAATTCATAAACTCGAAAGCTAGGTTGTTGGAGGTTACGGGGTCTTCTCCTGAATTTAAAGCCATATTCTCCCAAAAATGCAGGTCAGGAAATGAATTCCTGTGAGAGAATAACACTGTGTAGGATGCAAGAGCCTTCTATCCAGGATGAGTAATCCTGAATACGTGAAATTATTTTGTTAGTAATAAAAAAATCTTTATTATAGGATTGGATATAATGTTAAGAGCTCTGGCAGCAAAATCCTTCTACAGTTAATTCTACTCAGAAAAAATTGCATTAAAACTTGATTTATTTTTTTTAAGCCCAAGACATGGAGATCATCAGTGAACACTTGTTCAGTTAATACAATGCTTGAAGATGAAATGACAGAAGTGCTATAACTAATTAAACTCTAAAATTTTGTAATACGAGCCAAATTCAAGTCCTCCATCATTTGCCTTATTCATTATTACATCTTAGACAAAAAAAAAAAAAAACAAAAAAAAAAAAAAAAAACTTTAGGTTTCTGAAAATACTTTTAATGTTCTTATAGCCTCTGGTTTTATTCTGACCTTTCTGCAGTAACTGACTGGGTTATACATTTATTCACACAAATCAGACTTTGGTACCTATGTCCCTCCGATAGTGACCCAGTATCTAAAAATCTCCCCAGGGCCCCTTATCTTTCTATAGATAACTATAAGCATGTAATTGTGTGTGTGTATGTATATGTGGTTTTATCTACATCTATTTATCTGTACCAAAATATGTCTGAATGAAATACAAAGTTCCAAAAAGATACTTTTAACAAAGCTGCTGATAAATGCAATCATCTAAGTGCCACACAGGATCTGCCAGGCACTGACAAATAGCAGAGTGCTAATTCTGAGCATCTCCATCTGCAGAGGCTGGTGACCTTAGCTCAGGAGAAAATCAAAATACAAGGAGAAAAACAGTCCCTTCTGCCTTCCAGTCCCTTGGCGAAATTCGCTTTTTTAAGTAAGGGGACATTTTGTGGTCTAATCCTTCCAACTCAAATCGAATGTGACTTCAGAAATCCTCCAGGGTACCGAGAAGCCCCCGCTGTCGACAGGAGCGGTTTGTTAAGGTGGAAGATGCTCCAATGGCCATGGACCCGGGGGGAAGGGGTTCCCCCAAACAGGCTGTCTGTGCTCCCCGTTTGGGACCTGCTGGTTCACCTCTGGCTCTCAGTAAAGTCATTTACTGGTTTTCTACTGCAGAAATAGTTCCTGAGGTCACTTCACCAAACAAGTGCCTGGCACACACAGGTCCCAGCTGGGACTTGCCAACAACCTCTCTGCTGCTGGTTTTACCGTGGGGAATGGAGTTGTGTGATTTTTCCAGAGCAAAATTCAAATCTCCTCCTGTCCTGTCCTCACTTGCATCTTTTTATCTAAGACAAAGCAAAAGGGCCTGGATATACAAAGAAGGACAGGGGTATCCGAGAGAACCAAAAGCTTTGGTTAATGAACAAAATTAGCGCATCTTGGCTGTGCAGTAAAGAGGTTTTCCTGCCCCGAGACCACACATTAGAACAAAAAATGTTCAGCCATAATAAGCTGATGTATTATACAATTACTACTAATAAAACTAGACCCAAAGCTTATTCATAAATCCTCCGGAAAGTACTTAAGAAAGTTGTAAGGGCCAAATCCTGCCAGTTTTGTCAGAAAATATGTCCCCTTGAAGCCACGTGAGCTCTGAGTGACTGAGCCGCGCAGATCTTGGTCTCCACTGCCTGCAAAACTAATGATTCCTGTCTGAATCTATCCCAGCTATTGATTTCCAGTCTCCACACCCGCCTGTCCATCACGGCAATCAAGGTCCTGCTTAGGGGAGAGCAATTTATCGCTAAACTCTCATAAGACAAGCGACACAAATTTAGGATCCTCATATACTTTCCCCATCACTCACTGAATAATACCGAATCGATTCGGATAGGTTTTCTTTTATCATTCTTAGCTTATTGTCATTTTTGTCCTCTGCGATTTCCACACTGCCCCATGACATAAAGCTCAAAGTCAAAAGACATGCAGTGCTTGTTGCTAAAGCTAACGCTGTCACCTGCGTTATACAAGCTGTTTGTGCCTCTGATTTTTCACTCCTAGGGAAGGTTGGTTTATAAATCCAGACATCCGGCAGCGAGATTCAATCACCTGTAAAGAGCCACAGGCATGCGTGACATCCACAGGGTCTATTAGGCCATAGACGTTGCCTAATCCTTATCCATATGTACGTCAGTAATTCATAGAGAGAACTGCATATCCTCTGCCTCGGCAATTATTCTCTGTCAGGTTCAGTTAAACAGCTTGTGAGACGTTTCACCACGACCTTAGGGCTCACCTAGCACTGGGCACCGGCGGAGGTCCCTGCTCCTCTGCTGCTAACGGGGAGCAAAGGGCTCCTCAGAGGGGCCGTCAGCTCGTTAGCGAGCCCTGGCAGGGTCCGTCTTCCTTCGAGGACCACTTAGGAGGCAGAAGAGGGTCTTGCCAGGGAAATCCGGTCCCTCTAATTTGGTCTCTAGCAGGCACGCGAGTGCTGGTGCCTACTGAAGCAGTCAGCAGCCTGAAGCCTTTCAAGACCCCTGGGGCCAGGCTGCCTGCCTAGCTCCTGGCACTGACTTGACAGGCAGCATTTTCCTCTGGAGGTCCTTAAAGTAACCTCATTTTCTCCGGTGACTGAGGAGGGAGCTTAGGCGCTGGCTTTAGAAGGACTGCTTCTTTAGGCCCCTGGTATTTAGGGGTAGATCAAATACCCGAGCGAGGCAGACGGGCTCCGGATGACTCCGGGCCATCATAACCTGTGTACAAGGAGAGCGTAAGTGGAAAGAAATGATGCTCACGAGAAAACTGAGGCCATTCCCAGAAACGCACAGAGCTGTCCTCATCCCTCCACATCCCCATGGGTGAACGCAGAAGGCAGCACTGCTTCTGAACTGGAGCCGAGTACTGGGGTGGGGGAACGCGCAGTACCGGTGTCCTTAAACAGTGGAGTGTCTCGTCCATGCCATTTAGCTAAGGCATAACTTTGCACGAGATAGCAGCAAATACTCGTGAGACAAGTAAAGTGGGAATAATTACATGCACTTATTTATTATGCACTTGATTTACTGAAATAAATTACTCCTGTGTTCCGGCTTCAAGGACAATCGTTTTATAAAACAATAACAAAAACGAAAAAAAGCCGAAGCATTCCATTAAACTGCGGGACAATGTTCAAAAGCCTCCTTAATCTTTCCACGAACATAAAAATCTCCCATTGACAAGACCCACGGATGCAACCTTCCCTTCTCCAAACAGCCCTCAGACCGACAGAAAATGAAGAGCTGGATCAAGAAATCCACACAAACAAGCGACTGGTATCTGTCCAGCTCAGATATGAGAAGCCAAAGACTGATCTCCATCCAAAACCTTATCCTTTCCCATCCTTGGAAGCAAACCCAAAGCAATTTCTCCTTGAAAAGTTATTAGTTCTCTTTTACCACACAAGCCCCTCAGAGGCACACCGTTCCTTTCCCCAGACCTCTCTATCACACACTAAGGACTTTTTGCTTCTGACCATCAATAAACAGGGAACTTTGGGGAAAACATTCCTGTTGGTGGGAAAATGTTTTTCATGTTTCAAAAGAACGCAGGTAGATCAGGGTAATAACAGGATTTATGCTGCAGTAAAGCACTGAAAAGCTTCGCAGCTCTCTGCAAGAGCACAAATAATTCAGCCCCTGGGCTGGCCCGGCACTGACATTAGGAATATGATGCTCATGGTCCTCAACAAAAGGCACATCTGCCCATGCTTGATAAATGCCTATACACTTGACACTGTATTTATTTTAAAGATTTTGGGCTGGATTCAGCGCTGGGATAAACCATGCTAACCAACAGCGTCCTCCCTCCCACGACTGGGGGAGGGCGGGAGGATGCGCAGCCAGCTCTCTGGTGAGATAAATGCCCTTCAGCGACACCAACCCAAGCAGCGTTTTCTGTTTCTGGTATTGTGTCCAGTACCACACACAAAATCCACCGTCTTACCTCTGTTCCAAAGGCGCGTCCTTGCACGCAACCCTACTGCACATCCTTCCCTACCTCTAATCACCAGCGGCAGCACTGCTAGAAAAGGCATCCTGATTTTCATTTGCAAAATCTACTGCTCCTCTAGAAATCTTTTCCCAGTATGGACAAACAGGACATAAATGTCAGTCAGTCCTGACTTTTCATTGACTTAAACAGCACAAGGGACTGATCATTAATTCACATCCCACCATCCCCACTCTCCCACAGGGCTGGTCATTCCTGGAAGTCATACTCCAAACCTTTTGCTATTTAGTTTGTTATTTAAGCATCGGACATTTGTATGAGCATCCATCAAACATTTGATCTCTGAGCTTGGAGTCACAGCACAGCCCTGAGCTCATCTATCACGGCAGCCCAGCGTGCGTAGGGTTGAAGATTCAAAACAGGTCTCTTAAAAAACATCATGTTTTGGCTTCTTGCAGAGGGTGATTAATTTTTAGAACAAAATTTGCATAAAATGTTTTCAATCTCTTTGCAATTACCAGAAATTGAAACAAGAGACAAAGAGCTTTGAGCTCTTGTTTTCAGCTGGGTGTTAACCGGGAAAACCTCCAACTAACTGAAACCCAAAGTTTCAAGTAAGAAATTTGAAATATGACTTTAAAGCACCTGAAAGCTCACATATCTTAAGAATCCAACTTACTCTACAGAAAAGAAATACGCAGGGGTTATGCGTATTTGGAAATCCCATGCTATATGGAGTGCACGTACCCGTGCGTGCACACATACGTGTGGGGCAGTGGAGAGAAAGGTTCTGTTATTGAGATCTCTTAGTAGAGATGTGCAAATAATTGCTTTTTGGGTCAGTGCATGCAAACACAAACATTAGGTCGGCAAAGATGGTTTTGCACAGAAAGGAAAAAAAAAATAATCAACAGTGAAATATGCAGACAATGTATTTTTTCCAGCTGAAACTATTCACAAGTTTTCCTTGAATTTGACCTGAAAGTGTATGTGTATGTGCTTTAATGAGTGAAAGCAGAAGGGTCCAAGGGACCATATTTAAGAACAGGGGAGTTACAGTTTCAGTGTAGCTGTTCCCTGGTTATTCTGTTCTGCAATGCCTACACTGTGTGATGTACATATGCGTATTCACACCCATTTCTACCGTACTGACACAAGGGTATCCCTCCTCATTTAGGCAGTGCTCTTCTAACCTGCCTGGCCGCTCCACATATTTCCATTCCATAGACAGTGTCTTCATGCTTTGCAATTTGCCTTGTTTCTCACTATTTCACCTCACTTCTCACTTCACTAGCTTCCTATAAATTGGTTCTTCCAGGTTAAAAATTACTGCTGTTGCATTTAATTCGGACATACAACTCACTTCTCCAGTTTCTCTCTGGTTTTCTTCTTTATGCAGTTCTTTGCCTTTCTTCTGAGCATTCTCGTGCAACAACTCACTGAGAAATACCTGCCCCAGTAAGTTTTTCTGGAAGAGCTCTCACCGTCACCTACTGCCACAATCAGATTATACAGGATCCGCCCAATTAACGCCGTCTCAGATAAATGCTACAGGATCGACCCAATTTCAGAGCTGAAGAAAGATGAATCAAGGAAAAGTGAAACACTTACTGAACCTCCTGCCCACCTCCACAGGGTGGAAGATACTTCTGCTGGCAAATCTATCCCACCAGAGCACATAAAGGCCAATTAAATCCCCCCTTCCTTCTTCTGGGGACTTTTCTGTCCAAGTGCTTTTGGCCTTAAAAGAAATGAAGGGTATATGCAAGAAGAGGTGTTCTACAATAAATGGAGGTCATGTTTATTACTCAGTCTTTGCTGTTCTTACTGCTATTTTTTTCCCCTGGAGAAAAGGAACATAAATACCATGAAAAGTCATCCTGGGGCAGAACCAGCATAAGCAACTATGCTCCATCCTTCAGAGCCCCAACACACTCCTGCCTTTCACGTAACACAAAAGCCATCAAAGCACCCAAGTCACCAAATGGAGAAGCAGGCTTGACACCAAAACACCCATCGCTTTCCTGCTTCAGTCAGTAACAGAGCAGGGAAGGCTCTGTTCCATTTCCATCCAGCCCAGTTAATCTAAACCGGTGTAAACGTCGCGCTTCTTTGGCCCCGTGAGTCCAGTCCCGCACAGGGCGCATCCTCACCCAGTCTGCTGCATGGGGCTCCTGGTCACCCAGGCATACGGCTGAGCAAGACGGGGATTAACCAGGTCTGACTGCATTTAATTTCTAATACAAACAGCCCAGTGGGAGCCGCAGCAGATCTTCCGTGTGAGGGGGAAGGAAGACAGCATTGCTCTTGATTAGAGACAAGAGCTGGCAGAATTTTTTTAGTTTGCTCTGGCTGGTCCTGGACAGGATCACGTTGTCCTGGTTTTTAAGAGTGAAAAACGGCTTGTTTTAAGGATCGTTGGATATTGCTGTTACCGCAATTAACTTTCTAACACCGCACAACGAATGTCTGACTCGTCTCATTACTAAATAAACCACTGGTGGTGGTGGTGGGCCAGCGACAGCAGGAACCAAGTCCAGGTCTTCTGCAAAGCAAGAGCTGGAAGCCCGGTTCTGTTCTGAGGCTGATACTAGGTTAAAACAGCCCCTGCACTGGGACAGAGGAGCACTGCACTGAACGTTGCTGTTCCCACTCTTCTCCAATACAGACACATCTGGCAGCAGCCAAAGTTTTGGAGCCCGGCTTGGTGTCTCAATTTTGGGTCTCCTTCTGTTTCCCAGGAAGCGTACAGACACTGCTGCCTCTCCTTGAGCGGCTTTTCCTAACCACCTATGGGTCTGAAACACCCCGTTTCCCTGGCAGTTTCATCCCTCGGTCACATTTGAGCAAAAAAAGAGCCTTTGAGCTCAAAACTTCAGATGAAAACAATCTGGACAAGGTGGTCTCCACTTAACTTGAGTTCTTTCAAGAAAGTTTGCCACAGGACTTTTCACCATTCTTGGAAAGATCCCAGGACACTGAGGGGGCTTCATGCCAAGAGAGGATATTTTCTAGAGGTTTGGTCACAGCAGACATTCGACTGTAGTTTTCCTGTCTTTTGACTTCACAAAATGACAAAATAAAGGAAGAGAAATCTGCAGTTACAGAAGGTGATGTCATGTACCTTTACTCTGATATTGATTGCCCATCTACAGTACTTCCCTTTAAAATAATGAGCAACCCAGAAATAGAAACATAACCAATCAATTATTCTGTCCTTCTAATTACTCAAAGCCAAATCCGGTGGAAACGCAGGCTTGCACACCAACTTCTACAGCATAAGAAAGCCCCTGTACATCCTTACGAGGAAGCGGGAAGACACGGCATTGCAAACTTTACTGCAAAGTAAGCCTGAATCGCAGCCGGCATCGCCGAGCGTGGCACAGAGGGGCTAACCACGCACAGGCGCTCCTGCAGCTCCCGCACTCGAAAGGGACGTTTACTTAAGCTTTTATACTTGTGCAGGATTTGGGTTGTGCAGAATGGGATTTAAGCAAGTGCTTAATTTGTTCAGGAACAAGAGAGACTTTGTGTCTTTGTTTCACCTCGCAAGTCGGAACTTCAGGTTGTTGAACTACTTCAGAAATTTAAGTGCAAACTGAACGTTAAGTGCTTGAAAACCTAGCCCCGCTGCTGTGCAAACCAAAAGCAATGGGAGTGCCGCTGGGCTGCAACCGTCTTGTCACCCTCACAGTTACAGGACAGTAAGATGGGAAAAGATTTTCATCTTAGAACGATTCCACTGCCAGGATGAATATTAACCAGCATGTCGATATAACACACTAAACCCACCCGTCACCAATTTCAATCTGGAAAATACTGAATGTCTACAACCAAACATTCTTGAGAGACAGGCATTTCCATCACAAAATACAGGAGCCAAATTATGTATGTAAAGCTCAGGCTTAATGTATTACAAATCAATATTTCTCCTTCCCTTCTCCACATTTACCTTCTTTGCTCATATAAAGCCAATCATCTCATGAAACACAGGTGTGAGAAAATTATTCTAATTTCTACAAAAAGTCAGTTGGAACCAAATGCTATCAAACAGAATAAATCCAGTTAGACAGCAGCTGAAATCTCCACAAGTGTCTATCAAGCCTAAAGCCCAGATCCTAATCCCAAATTCAACCTTGGCTGAGATCATTGGCATGACAGGGATTTATCACGGTGCCGAATTTATGCCTCGTGCACCTGATTCCTGCCCCAGCATTTCTATGTGTGTGACCGCTTTGGGTTAAGGTGACTACTGATGTGCAGGAACGGGAAGGAACAACAGATTTTGCTTTTCCAAGGCACCTTTCCCAGCCTGTGCCTAAATCCCGCTTCAACACAGGAAACCTCAAAACATCAACAGCTTTTTTCCTATCACACAAGCAGCAGCTTTTACAGAGGTCCAGACTTAGAGGTGTAAGAAAAAACATTGAAAGAGATTGCAAAGACAATAAAACTTGTAGAGAAAAAGTTTGGCAGACGTATAAAAGCAGAGAGCAGTTTTTCCTTTAGAAGTCAAAGTTTACCTCACAGTAATTTCATCCCACAGCAATTTTCTAATTGTTCATTAAAAACACATTAATTGTATGTAAAATGCATAATTTATCACTGTTTGGAAGTGAAAATAGAAAACCCCAGGGGGCCAAAAGTTGGCATGAAGTCATACTTCTGATTTATCCCCACAAAATCTGTCCCTGGGTACTGTTAATTATTATAACTTACAGGAGAAGACATTATATTTCTACTTCACAAATTATTTCTAATGAATCCATGCATTGATCATGAATACACAATATTTTAATAAAGCACCACATCTTTCAGTGAAAATGCGTGTATGCTTCTGTTGATTATACTTAGCTCACAAAGTCATATTTTTGCATGAGTGCAAAACCAATATTTAGTAGTCATAATTCAAAAAAACCCCACCCAACAACAAAAGAACAGAAAACCCTGCACCATCACGCTACATGGTCTCATGATTACTGTCTCCTCTTTTAATGAAGACATAGAACACCACTTTATAGCCTTGATTTACACTATAGATCAAAACTACGTGAAATTTTCTAATTCTCTAGGGGGGGAGGGAGATTGCCACCTCTGTGGCTTTCAATGCACGCTATTATTTCAGTTTACAAAATCAGCATCTGTGTACAGTGGCAAAAGAGTGCTAGGATGTGTTTAATCTGGTGCTGAACTTCTGATTCTCAGAAGTCCAAATAATGACTATTTTACCCCTACCAGTAATAACCGAAACCTTCAGCTCAAGTCGAATCTTTCTAGCTTCTTTGTTCAAACAATCTAAAGGAGAAAAGTAATTACCACAACACTGTGCACTTGCAATTCTTCTTTCTGCTCTTCCAGCAAGCTCATTTGCTTTTCTAACTATAGTTTAGTAAAAACTTGCACCTTCTCTCTTACTGTAGCTATATGTGCATGCGCATACATTACACACATGTATATGCACATAGGTACACACCCAGCTATGCCTGAGATACAAAAACACACGCAAGTACAGCAGTGTGCACCCAAACATACCTACTTCCATACGTACAAACTCACCATATACAGAATTTAAACCACCTCTATTCATATTCATAGGACTGTATGTCATCCCCCGTCCACAGGTGCACAGCACCCACAGAACTCGTCAGACGGCAAAATGCTGCCCACACACTCAGCAGCGACTGCCGGGCCCCTAACGAACGCCAGGAATTAAAGCAGGATTTTGTCTAATCAGGTGCCTGGGGCGTCGCTCCATGAATCTCAGTGGTCGTTCCTGGATAATGCCAGTGGAGCTCCTCCGCCCTACCAGATTTATTCTTGGAAGAGGAATTAGGTATTTTGGTACATCGTTTGGTCTTACCAGCAAACGAGCATTTTCTGAATCATTACGAGCCGCTTTAAGAGCAACATGGAGCTTCAGCGCATGGCCAACAATTATGCACCTATCTATACAGTAGGCTAAGGTGTATTTTTTTTTTTTTTTTAAATCTGCTTAAGTGCAGAGTCATCCAAATGTCCATTTATTCCATTAGGTCATGAAGACAACTGGTTCCCTGACACACTAAATACCAGAGTGCTGCATGCTACGAGTATGAGAAATGGCCGGCAACGTATTCCTTGCAGGATGAGGTCACCTGCCAGGCTTGGGAGCAGCCAAAGACGCCGAGTGCCTCCGCTGGCTTTGCTCTACCCCCCGGCCGTCCACCCACGACGACCCACATCAGCCTGGGCCAGCTGCTAACAGCTGGAGGAAGGCAGGGTGGGAGCCAGGGCTGCACGCCCCGCGAGGATACCGGCACCCACAGCTACGACTTGCTCAACATTACGTTTCCTTTCAGTGATGAAGGGAAGAGAGAAAATCTGCGTGTTTAGGTTCCAATCATTATGCACCGTCTTCATTACGATCCACACTCGCTGCTTACCACACAGTAAGACTGGCAATAGGTCGTCTCACTTTAGACGTGGGCAGGAGGGATATTTCCTGGTTCAGTTTGGCAGAACGTACATTTCTGTTTATTTTACGTTTAATTTGTTACAAAAAGAATAAAATAAATAAATCGCCTCTTATTATGGGATACTTACAAAGTCTTTCGCTAAAAAAAAAGAAAATTCCCTGACTGATTCACTACCTAAAATGAGGAGGGTGTCCTTCTTGAAGCAAACAGGTCAGTCTCAACAGTGTTGCAGGAATGGCTTGAAAACCCTGGCAGAGGAAATTGCCTTTTGCTCTATTCTAACATACAGGAAGAGTTTGTCGACTTTCAGCTCCTTTTCTTTCGCGTGATCTAGTAGACAACAAAGTTTCAAGAGGATCTGCCCTCACCCTCTGATAATAAGTATTTCCTTGCCTCTGCTTCCACTTAGAGATTCTTGCTTGAGGCATCCAATGCTCCAAGGCAAGTTTTGATAAAAGAGCCTTGCTGTCTGCAGTGCCCCTAATTACAGCAGCTCCGTTTTCTCGTTTGCCCATGCTCTGTGCTCTAGGTAAATGCCACAAAGGTCACTTTGTTAATTCAATACCAAGCCCACATTAGAAATCATTTGCACAAGGCGGAAAAAGTCAGTGTCTTTTTTAATACTGATGTTAAGGTTTTCTTAATACTATACAGTCATAGAAATGAATTTCAATTACAGAGGAATAAAGTAGGTACCTTGTGAAGGTTAGCATTATACTGAGATAGACATCAAGGCAGGTCAGACAATTCACCACCTGGAGGTGACTATTTTTCTCCTGAGATTAACATATGTTACTGCGCCTGAGACGACAACCTTCCAGGAACGTGAAGTTAAAAGAGATTATTTCCCAGCGGATGTCACTCACAGCGGGGAGGTCCCAGCAGGCAGGGCTCCAATTTGACCAAACACGTCGAAGGAACTATCCCTCCCGCACGGGGCTTTGGACGGGAGGGGACGACCAGGGTCATCAAGCCCACTCCACAGAAGAACTACACAACAGACACCTACTGCAGAAAGGTCCACAGAGCTTCACCACATGCCATGAACCCCCAAAATACTTGCAGGCACCCTTTTAAAAGACCTCATAAAGACCAGAAACTGTAACTACCAGAGGAGACGCGAGGATATCCATGTCCCTGAAAGTTGCACAAGATGCTAGGAAGCCCAGCAGACCTCACTTTACAGGAAAGTGGGGAAAAACAGTCCCTGGCAATAAGACCATTAGGGGAAAATTCCCTTCTGATCCCAAATCCGGCAGCTGTTTTAACTGTGGGTGTACGAGCAGAAGACGGCAGCTAGGCTCCTGCAAGGGCCGATGCTAACAGGACTGCAACAGCCCCTTCCTCCACTCTTCCTCCAACCTGCCTCTTTTGTCATCATTTAAGGAGTTTTCTCCTCTAGATATCAGATGCCGATCTGTTACGTATCTAAGGAAATGCACCAGAAAACTAAAGCCCAAAGCTACAGGGCACAAAAAAGCCATTCTAGCATTTAGAGCTGCTGGGCTGGATCCAGAGTCCAGCCTCCACCGGGCTTTGCAGTGCTGTCGTGTGCTGTATTGTCCTACTCCTTTCTCCTCCGCTTAAATCGACTTTCTGTCACGATGAACAAAACTACTGCAGGACAAAAAAAAAAAAAAGTACAAAGCAGGATTTACAAGAAGGTAGAAGCAGAGGATGGGATGTGTTCATTAGCTGTAGCCCTTCTAGTCCTGCGAGTTGACAATTCAAGTCCTGGGCTGGAAACATTATGGTTACTCTTGGAGTACAAACCATGAAGCAATAGTTGATTATTTGCCCCCAGTTAATTATTTGCCCCCAGTTTTGTTATTTGCCTGTTGACTTGCCACTTTTATTTCATGCGAGGTTACTGTGCATCTGCTCAGGAAGGCCGTTAATGAGCAGAAAAATGACCCTACGAGCAATGCCGAGAAGTCACCTGTTGCAGCTCAAAGGAACGCAGAGGGGTATTTTTCATCCCCTCTTCAGCTTATTAGGGCTGTGAATGGCAAGAATGTATTTCACGTAGTAACAGAGGGGCGAGGGGAGGCCTTCAGCACTCACCAGCACTCACCATTTTAAGACTAATAACCACAAAAAAGGAATACATTTTTTTCAGCCATAGTTTTGGGAGGGATCTGCCAAACGTTTTTGGGAAAATGTTTACCGATTATAATTTCAAACGACTGATTTCCTCCCAGGAGCCAAACAGGCTATTCCTAGGGATGGATTTTGGAAACCATTAGCTGCTCACTTTTTTATATTACAGAGTAATGTATATGCCATCAAGAAATGTTCTATAAAAAATGAGAAACAAATTCAGATAAGTTGCTGACAGATCATATACCAAGAGGCCAAATTTTCATCATACATTCACCGAATTACCTTTTAAAATCTAATTTATTGTCAGGCTAACTCTAGTCTCATTTAGAGCTTACTAGCGTTAGGATGATCCGCATTTTATGACAGCTATACATTACAGCCGTGTCGTACCCTTTTACTACAGGAATCTCAAAGCATTTTACCATCCTTCGTAGGTGCTTGCAGTTGTTTGGCCCGAACTGTGATAAGCACCTCCCCATCCTCCTTTAACTTCGTGGAGAAGCGACAACGGCACACTTACAAGGCTGTGGCAGCACCACAAAGCAGTTTGGGAAAATGAGCTTTTAGAGCTGGTCTGATTGAAAACCCAACAGAAAATTAGAGAAAAAACTATACCTCAAAGGGGACTGGCCTCAGCATCAGGTTTCCTTATGGGAAGGACCCCGGGACCTTTATGTCTAGGGCTCAGCCAAGGAGATGCAGTTGGGATGGAAACCTCTGCATCGGCACTCATTTAGCTGACTGAGAAAACAGAGAAAGCTAAGCCCAGCTCCAGGAGTGGGTGGCTGCATTTTTTAATGTTTTTTTAGTCATGCAATGACCCAGATTGACCTTGTATAAAGGTTTACTCGCTTCTGACACAACCCATTTACCTACCATATGGGAACAGAACATTTAGTGGCAAAGCCTGGAGCCCGGCACAGGGTGATGCAGGGAAACTCCCGATGATGTAGGAGATGTCAGGAACAATCAGAACTAATAAAATAGTTATTGCTATCAGGTATTTGGCATATTAATGCACAGAGACAGATCTCATTTACTGAGACAGAGTCTGGCAATATAAATTATCGGACACTCAAAATACTATCACACTCCACATTTAAGGGCCATTTGAATTGTACTCAGGTAGTTTCACTCATCTGCAATCTGAGGAATGTGTTAATAAATACAGGACTGAATCACACCATTGATTTGTAAGTGGAATTTCCCATTAAAACCTGTCAAGAGTATTACTTTAAAAAAAATTAATGGTATAATACAGCCCAGGGTTCTGCTACAACATACTCCTGACGGTATAGCTCTCTGAGTCTCACGGGTGATGGATAATCTTGTTTGTTCTGTATTGTCACTGTAGTAGCTTTCTTTTGCACTTCTGCTGCAGCCAGAGGTCTCGCTGCCACCAGTAGTAGCTGGTGTCCCTCTCTGGTGGGCAGCAAATTAAGCAACCAAGCAAGAGTCTACACCCTTCTTTCCACCTCCCCGAGGAGCAATGTTTCACTTGTATGGCCAGTATCTCCAACTCAGCAAAAAAAATGGAAATCCACCACTCTGATAGTGCCACTTCGGACTCTGCTCCCGTTTCGCTCTGTTTGGGTTTGAGCTCGTTCTCCCAAGTCTCATGGGTTTGGTGTCTTTTGGAAAGCTAACTGGTTTTGTAGTTATCGACAGATGCACTTGTCATTCCTGGGATGTTCTGCGAGCTCTGATGTGAAAAGCAGTAATGTGAGTAACAATACGACACCAACAGCCCAGACTTGGCGCAGACAGGGATGCCCCCTGTGATTTATTTGTCGGTGGCCTCACTCCACAGTACTTCAAGAATGTGTGATAAATACAGATTAAGTTTATGTAAGGAGCATCGGGAGGGTGCGGGGGAAGCCAGAGTATTATTTTATTGCATGTTTGAGATGAAAACCATTTCATACTTGAGTCACAAAAAAACAATTTGAAGCGAAGCAACGGTGCCAAGGGATTTGGGTGGCTCCAAGCCAGCGTGCCCATTTAAGTAGGAAACCTCCCCTCGGTCAGGATGGGAAAATTTGCTCATTAAGGGAGTCATGGCACTGCCCCATTTGTGAGTGGTTGGTTGAGCACGAAGCATTACTCGCAACCTTGACTGGCCACTGTCCTTGCGATGATATCATTTTCCATTGATTGTAATTGAGTTCTATTAATGATGTAATTCAATTAGACGCAAATCAAGAGATAACTAATACTTTTAATAACATAACATCAGCTTCTGACAAATTCCCTACGCAGATGGAAAAGCTTGATAGAGTTACTGGTAACAGAATATCCCCCTCTGGAGAGATGTTAACAACCCTCTTAATATCAATACACCTGCTATAGCAAAGCTATTTGGTTGCAGAGAATCAGCGCCTATGTGAGCATATGAGGAATGCAAATGATCAACAACAAATTGTGTCAGGAGGATTTTGTTGATGTGAAGGTATCTCCGTGGAAGTCAGTGAAGATTTATTCAGGTTGAGAATCTGGCCTAACGTATTGAAACGACCTTTCTCTCTCTTTTTATAATTGTTCAAATCATTAAAATTTGATGGATTAAAAAAAAATCTGATTTATTCTCCATTACTGTGGGCTTAGAGAATTGTGTGGGCAGTATGGAAATACAGCTGTTTACCCAGTTTTCTCCTGAATCTTTCATCCAGATGACCTTTATTGCAGATTAATGAAAACAACAAATTAATAACGTTTGCGTGAGAGGGAGATCACAGCAAACTGCCATGTGTAACAGTCTCCACCAGAACTGAATCTATTTCTTGTGACACATACCTGCTATTCCAAAGCACAGTTGTTTTAATTTCCACAAACCATCTCCTTACTTTTAATGTCAAAAACAATTAGCATCAGAAATCTAAAAACATAAAACCATATGGTTTTTGCAGAAAGCACTGCACGTACAACACCCTCAGTCCTACAGCACTTTAAAACTTCGTGCATTAATACCTTTTTCTAAGTGTCCTTACACAGCTGGTTTACTAAATGCCCTATCAATACTTGGACCATGGGAGCTATCAGCCCCTTTTGGTGTCTCTGTCACAAGCACAGAAAATTTCTACGTTTATAAATCTCTGTGGACACTGAGAAACGCCATTCTGACACTGTCCAGCGGTATGAAACTGCCTATTTTGCATCCTCCTAATCACAAACGGTAAAACAAGAGCTGTCAGGTTAATTTATTTTTTTAACTCACCTCACACTGCTCTTCACACAGGAGGACACGGTTTTCATTGTGTCCAGGGAAAATGAAAATGTCCAGAGTCCCCCTAAATAAATACATAAAAATCCCAGTGTCCTTTTTAACAGCAAAGTCTAAATCTAAGACCATTAACTACTTTCATATGTATGACAGACTCCTCTTCAATAATTCATCTAAACCTTTTCAATCTTCTGAGCAGAAAACCATGTAGGAAGCTTCCTTCCAAAGCAGAATGGGGGATTGTGGGCCTTTTTGCCAAATTTATAAATAACATTTAGGAAATAAGGATAACCAATCACGCCAACAGCACGTTCAGCAGCATCTATAATACAACAAAGGAGGGACAAAGTAGGAAAAAGGATTTCACTTTGAGTAAGAGAAACACAAGCGCCATGACTTTTGGAAAACGAGTATGAAATTTACAGAATTTGATGAATACAAGGAAAACCCCACATCACTGCAACCACATGAAATATATATATATATATATACACACACACACATGAAATGCCACCTACACCCACCTCCTAAAATACACACGCCCTTCTGCTGGACCACCCTCCTCCATGGCCCTCGCTCAGGCCATTCTGTGGGTGGTTCAGCACAAACTCCAGACAAACCCATGATTACTAATTACAGTCCTACAGAAAAGAAGCATCGGTCCTTCCCTGGCATCTGACACAAGCACCCGCCACCAAGACGACAACAATCAAAACCTCAACCTGAGCAAGAAAACGCACTGCTGCTTCAGCAGTCGACAGTTCGGTGCATTTGGGTCTCACCACGACCGCAGTCTGTTGAGTGTCTTCAGCACCAGGGAAGAGCAGAGGGAAAGTTTCAAGGGTTTTTTTCTTCTTCTTCTGATCGTCAGAAGGCAGAGAAGGGGAAAAAAAAAAAAAGGAAGGGAATACAGACAAAGACCCCTCAGAGCCTTTTGAAATACCTGTCTTCTTCCCCTGATGCTTCTAAGAGGAAACAAAGAATGAATATTGTGGATAAAAACTCCAAAGAATGCTTTTAAAATGCTTTTTAGTCTTTGGCCAGCGAGAAGAAGATTGTCAGAGAGAGACTCGGGCGGCGGGGGGAGGAGGTTCATGCATGAACTCTGCACCGAACGAGCCCTTTTGGGTAGCTGTGTGCTAAGGACGAAGCACCCAACTCTGCTCGGTACCTGCTGTCAGCCCCAAGATAGCCCACTCCTCGCTCCTAAGTCAACTCCACGCCGAGGGAAGCAACCTTTAGCTTTTAACTGCAACGCTTTGGCGAGTCCTGCCTTCAGAAAGAAACACTTTATGCAATTATATCAATTGACCTTGTCCAGAGCTGTCACGCTTTGTCTAATTACTGCTCTCAGAGCTTGACAGACAGACAGAAATGCCCACCAGTTTAGCTGTAGGTCACACCGCTAACATAGGCGTGAGCCTCTGGACACTTTTTGAACCAAGATTTCTCAAATTTGCTGAACCAGATTTGGCCGCCGAGCACTTTTCTGCTCCTCCTCAAAATACACTCTGAGAAAAAGGGACGAGGAACCTGGACTAAGCCTCTAAAAAAAAAAAATAATTTATGAGGTCGCTGTTCAGCTATGCCAACAGCAGCCGCCTCTGGCTCAGCGGGATTGCTCCCGCCAGCAGCACGGCTATCGGCGTGGGACGGGTCAGGGACGGGCGCAGGCTTCGGCTGCACGGGCAGCAGCACAGGCAGATCGGGCTGCCTGGTCCTTCAGGGCAGCACCCGAGCATCCATCCAGCACCAATCGGTTGAGCTTGTCAGAAGGGATATGAAGATGTGCCTTCGCTGTACTTCATGCCTTCTCAGGGAGAATTCACCGTTAATTTAGTGGGGAAGGAAAGGCACAGCAAGAACCGGTGGCAAGAAACTGGAGCCAAGCAAATTCAAATGAGAAACAAAGGAAAAACAAGCAAGCCAACAGCAACCCAGTGAACGCAATTAGCCATGCCAAGAGAGAATGTTCTCCAGCCCATCACAGCGCTGCAAGGTAAACAGGTGAAGTTACATGGACTGTCCATATGCAGAACGGACGAAATGAGCAAATGACTCCTCTTTTAGTGACATTATCTGTTCCCATCCTGGCCGCAAGATCTCAAGTACGTGCACAAGTGCATCATATACAGGGCTCAAGCGAGGACTTCTCCTTAGCTGCTTTGCCTTGAGACTCACATCTGTGACCAGCCAGGCAGAGGATACAAACTTTGTGCCACTATTTTTTATGACAATCTCTCTCTACTCAGTGTAGCCAAGAGCAAGCAGGGAACTAAAATAATAGTTAGCTTTAGTCCAATAATCTCTCTACCTTCTTAATCTTTCATTGTAGAAGCTACCCATACCCAAGAGTAACCTTGCTGCTACTTCTACCAAACCAGCCTGTACTTGCAGTGCTGCACCGAGATTTGATAGAGCATCAGGCAACTGTGGAGACAGTGGAAGGTATGCGGTGGGAGTAAACAAAAATTTGAGAAATAGGAGACAAGAACGGAGCTATGATACTGAAGAGAAAAAAGGGAAAGCAATAGGCAAAGGCAACTTGGAAGTACAGAAATGTAGCTCCTCACCTGTGCAGGACAAACGCAGTCCCTGTCAGCACATCTGAAACCCCCATTGCCTGACAGGGTATACGGAACGTAGACACCGGGTTGTGAAACCAGTATTATACATAAATGATAAAAATGTGAACTAGGAGACTGTCATTCATTGCGGAGCTCTTCTGGTGATTGAAGAGTTGACCTTAGCTCAGCTAATCTACAGAGCCTCTCAAAAGAGTCATAACCCTGCAATTTATAAAGCTCTCCATCCATTCCCCAACGAGCAGCCTCAACTCCCACGGTACATCCTCATCCCACGGTACGTCCATATCGTGCAAGCACCACCTCTGCGATTCGGATAAATTCTGCATTTCCTAACACAGTGTCACAGTAAGCGCCCAACTACCCTACCCTCTCCAACTAAAACGAACGTTTTCATAAACACCTGCACTGGTGGTTGGGGGTGTTTCACTGTCCAGGAAGCCATGTGCACAGAACAGGAGTTTTTCTGTGTAATTTCCAGTATCTTTACACTTTATCTATTTTTGCCACCCTTTGTTCTTGCAGTAAGACCCCAGTGGAGAACAACAGTATTTGTTTCAATGAGTCGAACTTCTCAGCTGGTCCGGACCTGTTTCCCAAAACAGGTGGAAATTGGTATCAAAGCTTTGGAAATGACAAAGCTGGCGGTTGTTCACCTCCTGCTTCCAAGCTTGGAGAGGAGGCGCCTTGTGAGCCCTCCGGCCCAGGAAAGTGGGACCATGGGCTGGGTGCACATTTTCAATCCAGTGAATCTGATTGTTCTTAAAGCACCGTAAAAGTAAACAAAATCACCAAAACATCAGTAGCCTCCCTGTTTTAAACTCTACTTCGCAGGGCAAGAGATACCCAGTTTTCAGGCCAGTAATGCGATTTCCAAGAAGATACTAATCCTTCAGCTTCCCTGTTTGACAACCAGTATTTTGCTGAAACTTCGGGCAGCAATTTAGAGCAGTTTTCAACGTATTTTGAATACTTCGGAGCATTTATAAAATTACAGCACATATTGGCATTACCATCGACAAATGACTGCCATCAACTGAGACAGAAATTGAGACATTTAACTGTGCATTTATCGTGCCTCTCTGAGAATTCAGTTTCCTTTATAGTGCAGACATCTCCAAACTCTCGAGCGAGATGTTCTGTCATTAGCCCAATTTAGCTGTAGCCTTTCACATCAAAGCTGAAATTGAGAAACGTTGTCAGAAAGAAACAATTCTGCTAGGTTTACAATTATCTGATGTGTTATCTTTCACGAATAATATACTCTATTTTACCAGTGAATTTGCTGTCAGAAATCAGGAGATACACTTCACTTTCAGTCATCGCTTTCCATAGTTTGATAAGTTTTCCTTACAGGAGGCTGTGCAGAAGACCCAAAGGAGCAGATCTCAAATGCCCGAGGCTCTCCACCAGTATTAAAAAAAAAGATTCCCCAGCATCAAGCATCCTTTATCTTGCAGAGGAGACCGCTGTTGCTTTTCAACAGCAGAAGCGGTCAAACAGACTGTGAAGTTTATAGAAGGGGATGGGGAGGAGGAGATAAGTAATGGACACGTGAAGTAGATCTATTTCCCAAGGACCAGAACCAGTAACAATTTAAGCCATCCCCACAACAAACATTTGAGAAGAAATTCTTGAAAGCGAGCATCAGAAACATTCCCCAGGGAGCCAGACAGAAAATGCCATAAAGACGGGTACCGAAGGCAGTTCCCTGCAAACCACCTGAGGCCAGCTCTGCCGGGGGCACAACCTCGCCGTTCCGACGAGGAACGCTGCGGTACCTATTTTTTGGCAGACGAATTTTAAAGCCGGCATGGAGAAAGGAATTCACTCGGGCAAATTAAAAGTAAGGGTGTTCAGAGACTTGGGGAATAGCGAGCCGCACCTGATGGCAGACGCCTTCCAGAGGAGCGGGGACCGCTCTGCACCCTGCAGACCTGGATGCTGCCTCCCGAGCCGACGCTCTCGCTCCCGGGCAGGAGCACCTCCGTCCAGCCCAGGGCACCATGGCTGCGGTAAGAGGGATCTAAGGAAAAGGAGGACAGGGCCAGCGTGTTTACTTTGGATTCCAATGGAAATAAAAAATTTAGGTCAATGTTTCACCCAAGGGATGGTTTTAACAGAGCAAGTGATTTTTTTGCCTTCAGTTAATTAATCATGAAAGCCTCAGTGGAATTTATCAGTATACTTTTTATTCAGGCAAGGCCAACATTTTAAGAAATTTCCATCTATTTGTATTACAACAAAGAGACTGGCTGCACTGACTCACGCTGTTACAGATCTGCATTTCAGCAGAAGGGAAAATTAAGCGTCTGAAAACGTGGTCCCTTCCTTGAGCGTCAGCTTCTTTCACAAGCGCTTTGTTCAATGCACAAAGTGACTAACTTCTGTAAATTGCATCAATCGAGGGATTTGCAACAGCAAACCTGAGGTGAGAACCTACCTGTTGGCTCGCGTGTAGCCTTCGGGTCTGGGTGTCCCTACGCCTGCAGAGTGACACGGCTAAGCCTTCTCTTAGGCTGGCGTAGAAGGGAACCGGAGAGGCGAGCTTTAGTCTGGTAAGATGCTAAAGCACCAGGAAAGGGCACACTTCTTTCACAGCTTACTCGCATTAGCACATTTGCTGAAGTCTCTACAACAACCTTTTCGACCAAGAATAGGGGTGCAAACCCATTGCAGAGTTTTGTCCTTGCAGCTGGACATGTCACGCAAGCAGGCACATAGGAAACGCTCAGCTCTGTAGCATTATTTTATCTCATAAAAACAACACTGCAAAAATCAGTACCGGCCCTCTAAAGGACATCTGGTGGAAAATCCGTGCGCTGAGCATCTGATGAACGACTCTGAAAGAGTTATTTTAGCTGTCATGTCACCGGATTGACAGCAGTCTCCCATTAGAAGAGGCCAACGCAGGCATCTCATGCAACACATGCTTGAGGGACCGAGCTCAGGCAGAACCCAGATTATCGCAGGATGGTGTTAAACAACAGCCTGCTGGGAAATACCAGCCCACATACAGCACCAGTCTTTTGCCAGTCAAAATGTGAGACAGGACGGGGATGCAAAACAAGGCGCTCTGCTTCCCTGGCAGCCGCGTGAAAGGCTGGCTGGGCCGAGAGAAGGCAGCACTTGCTCCTCCGTCTCCATCCAGGCTGCTCCAGGGAAACACAACCAGCCAGGTCAGCGCACTAGCTCTGGAATTAAGCTCGGTTGGATGACATGAAGAACTCACCTGGATTGCAAGCTGCGTCTGGAGCAAGCGCTCCCACAGGTTTTCTTCTCTAAGTTTGAGAAGCATAGATGTTTTTATTAATCATTTTGATCCTGGAAGCCCTCACTGCGGACCACGATCCTGCTGTGAAACTGCACAGCAAAGCCCTTACAGTCCTGCCCCAAAGACCTTACCGTCCCCCAGCGTAAAACAGGCAATCAAAGATGGGTTCAGACAAACAGAGAAACACAAGGAGAATATTCTGATGGCAACGCCATGTCTTGGGCCCTGGAATAGATCTTTCACGCTAAGTTTTGCGTTAGGAAGGACAAGGGAGTAGCAGTCAAGGATAAATGAACCGAGCGTGAAATCTGGCCATCATTACACTTGGCATAATTTCATTTAAAACAAACATTCTGGACTGTGTATCCAAAGCCAGCATTGGTCCTGTACCCATCTGGACACGGAGAAGGGGGGAGTGAGGACAAAAAGACATAAAACAGGAAGAGCTGAACACAAAAATATTCAACAAACTATAGAAAGAAGAAAACTACTCAAATGTAAATTGCTCATCCTCAACCAAGCTCATTTCCATTTTTAAAAATACTCTCGCGAACGCACGGAGGTTACCCCACTCCTATAATACATGTGGTGGCTCACAAGGCTCATAACACAGAGGGCAACTGCAGCGCATGTGAAATGGATGCTGTGACAGGTCACTGGTGATTTATACTGCACCACTCACAGAAGTGATTGCCATAGTACCCAGACATTGCTGGGCTCTGACATGCTGCACTAACACTAAATTTCTCACCAAGATCTAGTGGGAGTCAAAGACACCAAACACAGAAGCCATTCACAAAAAAACCTTTGAGATTGAGTTAAATTCCCACCTACAGATAAAAAAAAACCAAAAAACAAGGGAAGGTATTTTGTGATTACTTTAATACATGCAAAGAACAAGCCATACAGCACCATAACGACCAAACGCGACGTAATTTACATCTGCCTTTATCAGGAACACGTTTTCCATGGTCTCTTTCCAAAATGGCAAACACTGCCCATCATCTGTTCTTCCGTCCACTTACGCACGTTTTTAACCCGGAAGAGTCTGACGTCGTGCTTTACTTTTTTGTCTCATCCCCCCCCCCCAAACATTTCGCCCCTCACGCACAACGGCAAACGCCAGGCGCGGGACTTGACTCCGGCGCAGAAGCGGCGTGTCCCTGCCCGCGCACGGATGCGCCGCTGCCCTTTGGTACCAAAGTTTTGAACGCAGCCCCGCGCGCCCACGGCAGCTCTGGGCTTTGGGCAGGGAGCAAGAGAGGAGCCGGCCCCATTGTGCAGCATCTCCAGGAGCCCTTTGTCAGCAGCGCTCGCCGCCTGCCCGTGCCCTGCTGCGCGGGGACCCTGCCAGGCACAGCGTGCTGCCCGCACCTCCTGCCCGTACCTCCTGCCCACAGCGCGCCGGCTCGCTGGTGGAGTGGAAAAACCACGGTGAGCGAGCAAAAGGGGCAAGACCTGCTTGCTTCGGTTTTGTCGGCTGACTTGGGATGGCGACAGGGGTGCTCGGGAAAGCACAAACTCACCACTGCCCCCGGGGCTGCGACGCTGGGAAAACTTTGCCCATTTGCAGCTTGTGAAGCGCAGCGCCAAGGAACTGGGCGCAAGGCAAAGATGCCACCTTCGAAATCAGTGCAATAAGCACCTGCGTATCGTAGACGGGGCGTGAAACCCACGGCCGACACGGGCGGCTGGAAAACAGCCTGTTTCTTCCGTGTACCACAAAACGATACCGATGCTGTGGGAGCAGTGGGTTTGCAGTACGTTTGGCCCCTGACACAGCACACGGCTTCCTTCGCTCCTCAGGCGCTCACACAGGGAGGCTCTCGCTCCATCCCCTCCTTTGGCAGCAAAGCAGCCTGCGAGTCAATCATCTCTCACGAAGGAGGATCACTGCCATGTCTCCCAGCCTTTAAGATGGAAAGGCAAGAGAGACACCTATTCATTATCCTGCTCCCGCTGCCCGGGTCCCACCTTCCGCGCGAGTAATTGCAGAGGACAATGCTGGGGACACGCATGCACAAGCGCGCATACACGCGCACGCAAAATAAACCTCCTGGTTTGGCAGAGAAGCGTCTTCCAGTCTACTTGCTAACTCCCCAAAATCAGGGTAATCAAAAGATACCCCCGTTTGTCTAAAGGAAGCACCACCTCTGTGGGCGATTGCCATTTGCATACAGCTGACACAACCTGAGCTTTGCCAGAAGACACTGAGGATCTTTTCGCAAAACGCTTCATACGCAGCACTTTCCCCATCACAAAAACCTGCTTTAGTGCTGGTGTGCGTGGTGTGGGGAGTCGGTTCCCATTGTTCCTCCGTTGCTGCTGCGAAAGCAGTGTGCACAGACGGCTGCTCGGATCCCTTTTCGTATTTTCCAGACTCCCCCTTCCCAAGGTTTCTGCTGCTGAAGTGTTTCTCCTTTTCTTTTGGAGAAAATGAAATGAGCACTAGAGAATACTATTTCCTTGCACGCATCTCCCTCCACCATGCACTCACACCCCGAGCCTCCTGCAAATCAAAGCTGCACTTTCTTAGTTCCTAACACTTCTTGGCTCACGCTCCCATTTCTTTTCTTTCTTTTTGAATAAGAGATCTGTGTACCGCCGAGCCCTTCTCTACCCCTGGCACAAGCAGCCCCGGAGCATCGCTGTGTCAGTCCGCTCCGTTCCTCCCCTACGCCGGTTCCACACACAACTGGCTTTGCCATTTTTAATTAGAAAACGTGCCTGCCAAGTGCGGTGAGAGAGGTGCAGCCCCAAAGAATCGCAGCCTAATAGAGTTGGAAGAGGCTTTGCAGATAACCGCGTTTTCTGCCTTGCTAACTCATCTGCTGCTTTTCTTCCTTTACCCAGCGAAGGCAACCCCTTCCCTCGGCTTCAGCCCACAGACCCCAAAAGCTATAGGCGAATATATCCAATCGCAAGGGGGATCAGGTGCAAAAGAGAAGGGGAACTAACCCTACCGCCGCCACGGCACACACGCTTACACACCTATTATGCCACCTCCTGCCACATTTCTCCTTTATTTTCCACGGATTTCCTTCTTTCCAGTGCTGCCCTTTCTCTCCAAGGCTGCGCAAGCCGCTTCTAACCCGGCTTCCCCCTTCCCATCTGTGGGAAGTGATGCAAAAGCTCACGCTGGCGAGCACCACCACCACCACCAAAACCCCCCGAAAAAAACCAAATCCTGCTTGCAGAGGGCGAGAAAAGTGCATCAGCACAAGAGAAACGGGAGCATTGCTTTGGGATGCGGGAAAAAAAAAAAATCATCCTCGCCCGGGAGCGCAAAGGGAAATAAGGCAGAGCTGACTTACCGGAGACTCGAGGATGCAGGCTCGCCAGCGTAAACCCGAAGAGGAGAAAAGCCAGCTTTGGTACCCAAACACATCCAAGACTATTCTCCATATTTCAACACACACCTACAGATTCGGGTGCCGGGCACCAGCAGCAACCACACATGCACGCACAGCCCCTTCTGCCTCCTCCTCGCCGGGGCTTTTTTTTTTTTTTTTTTTCGGTCCCTGCTGACAGGGATCAGCCAAGGGGGAAGGGGTGCGGAGGGAGGAAAAAAAGTTGCATTCAGTCCAGGAGGCTCCGAGGCTCCCGAGCGTGCAGGCAACTAACTCAAGGAGACGGGGAAAGATGGGGAAGGGTCCTCCCACCGCTGGAAAACCATACAGAGGAAAATCCTGCCCCAAAAAAAAAAAAAAAAAAAAAAAAAGCCGGCCGGCG
>JAOBAS010000072.1:81803058-81846515 GCA_025311575.1 Elanoides forficatus | reverse complement strand
GGGGCCGCTCGGGGAACGGCCGGCGGCCTCTGCCCCCCGGCCTGTGGGAAGAGGGCTGGAGCGATGAGCTGGGAATTCTGCTTCTCGCCTTGCTTTTGGGGGGTTTGGGTTGGGTTTTTTGGGGTTTTTTGGGGGTTTGTTTTTTTTTTTATCCTCGGTCTCCCCACGCGGCAGCAGCACCCTCTTCTGCTCCCGCCACCCGAGCCGTCTCCGCTTGTCCCCCGTGGGGTGTCCTCGGCTTCCTCCCGACACCGCCAGCGCTGGCGGCAGCTGGGTTCTCGCAGCTCTTCGAGAGGAGCGCGCGAAAACGCTCGGGTGGAAGAAACCCGCGCGGTTCTCCCAGGACAGGGAGCTGCTCTGAAGGAGGAAGACGGGACTCTCCCAGACATCTCATTTTGCGCTTGAGAAAAAAAAAATAATAATAATAATAACAGTATCTAAAGAGGAGAGAGTCAGAAAGCAAAAACCAAGAGACTGACCGTAGGCTCGGACCACACAAGTCAGCCCTGAGAAGAGCCCACAGCGCAGCATCGGCACCAAGGCTTCCAAAGCGACAAATACCAGGGCTCAGGACGCGGGGTCTGGAGCACCCGAAAGGGCTGTTTGAAACCTTAGGGGGTGGCTGAATGGCAGCCAACGTACAGCACCAGATACACACGATGTAACCCAGAAAATCCATAATTTGGGGCAAAACGCTAAGAAAAAGGGATTGAGCGCTTCCAATTGCAATCCGGCAGCGAGTGAGCCGGATCTAAGAGGGTAAATCGCTGTTTAGGAGCTGTGGGGCTGTTTCAGGATAACCTGTCGCAGTTCACAAGTGCTGAACGCTCGGGAGCGGGGTGCCGAGACCCCGCGGCAGCCCCAGTCGCCGGCCGTCGGGGTTGAGAGCGTGCGGCGGCATCGCTGGACGCGCTTGCGCGTGAAGGCGGGATGGAGGGCATTTCGTCGTCCCGGGCCGCGGCCAGGCTGCCTTCTCCTGCAGAGAAAGAGCGCGCAGCCTCGGTGGTGGCACCGGCTGCGTCTTCTCTTGAGCGTGGATTGTGGATGAGTGAGGATCAACAGCTCCAACGTTTACATAAAGCGTACCTCAGGGGAAACGGGATTCAAATCCCAGGAAGAGGTCTGCAGCTCGGATGTTTTTCTTCTGGGATTCTGACTTTCGACATGACTTTCTGCAAGAATAACTTAAAATAATCAGCAAACCAATATGCTCTGCCTGCAATCGTTGCTTTGGCTTAATTAGAGCGTGTCATGCCTTAGGTCAAACTGTGGTCTCCACAGCAGCAAAAGCATTGCCAGCAGCCGAGGAACCCCAACCTTGCACAGCTTACTTGGCCGCTCTCCACCCGCTCTTCCTGGAAGCGGAACATACCAAGCTGCCACACGTGTTTCAGTAACTTTTTGGCTGCTAGAAAAAGCGCACGTTGGGTAGGAAATGAAAGCCGAGGAGCTCAGACGACTAATTGTCTGAGTTAATTTCCGCCGGTCAGGCACAAGTCTTGTAGAAATGCCTTCATTACCTGCCTATAGACTTCTGCGCGTGGGGCGTTTCTCTCTAGAAATTACCCAGACTTCAAGGCAAGGGCCCTGGGGAAGGCACCCTGCCAACCTATTCCTCGCAACGGACTGACCTTGCTTCACCACCCTCACCATCCCCTGCTCTCAAGGGCACCCCCGTTGCCGTCCCCAGGAGCTTTGACACACCAAATCTGGCTTTGCGAGACATCCCTTCCTGCAAAGACTATTTCTGGCGCTTGTTGCTGTTTGTCTGCAACTTGCTTCTGCTGTTCTCTGGTTTTCCTCATGTTTTGGTCTTCTCTTTTTCCTCACTTCCTCTGTGACCTGCCTTATCTCTGTTTTCAGTAGCACCGTCGCTCCTTCTGCGTGTGCACCAAAATCATAGCCCGAGCGTTCAACGCAGCTCTCGCAATGACAACTTTCTTCCTGGTGGTCCGACACCTCCGTGCTCTGGACTCCCACAGATGCACAAAGGGATTTTCCCTGAACAGTCTTGCTCCATCTTCTATTCTCAAAAAGTGTTCTGCGGTGTGAGATAACTGCACAAGAAGTTGCACCTGGTCCATTATCGTCAAGGCTGAAAGAGAGCAGCCCTTATTGAAAGGGAAGGGACTATGTGCAGCAGGCATTTGCAGTTGGGGATGGGTTTTCTCCCTTCTGCTTTCCCGGCACGTTCCAACACGCAAGCCCGTAGTTCTGCGGTGCTACACAACACCATTGTCCTCAGCGTGAGCTCCGAGTGGCTCTTCACAACCTGTTTCTAAAAACTGCCCTTCCAAAGTCAGCCTTTCCTTGAGCGTCTGCTCGTGTAGCAGAAACACTTTTCATCCTGCAAAGCCTATTTTTACAAATACAAAAAAGCCTTAACTCTAAATATGGATTTGGCTCCAAGGAAATAGCAAGCTGAGCAAATGCAGGCTTCTGTTTTAAACACAACCAAGACTTCTGCCAGTATGTGGCCAAGACCCTTTCTGTTTGAACACACAGAGCAACATATGGCGATAATCTTACTTACAACTTGTAACTACATTGAGATGGGAGTTTCTCTCTGAGATTCTACCAGTCCTTTGGGGAGCAGACCTCTCCCTAAGAGGCAGCACGATAACGTCTGCAGGTGCAAGGCTATGTGACCAAGAACACCACACGCAGGACCAGAATCTATCACCCAGCACATGACTCTATGTGCTATGCAAAACCTGAAGAGCTAAATGTGGTTGGGGCGAAGCAAGCAAATTTTCTAATTTATAAAAAAGACATATAAAATTTGGATTGGTCAGCCTAAGGCTACAGAGCAAACAGGACTGTTGGTACAACCATGTCATCGCAGCTCAGCTGTTTCACGGTGTCACTGCGAGTTTTTGCATTGCAGTTTGCAAGTTCCGTATCTTGCTTTTCTATTTAACTGTTGCTTGTATTCTAGTAGTGAAAACATAGTAAGTCTTGCTGAATTGCATGTGAAAGTAAACAATGTGCAAAGACAGAATATTAGAAGCAGCTGTACTCTCCCAAGTTGTCCGGCAGAGTTATATGGCAATTACGTACTTTTTCCAACTTCTGAGCGAATGTTAGTGGAGGACAAACAGAGCTGATGTGAACCAAGCAGAAAATAGGCAAGCGCTGTGCTTTCTTCTGACATGTGATCTCTCTTTTTTTTGCCTTGAGCTTCTTCAGGAACAGACTGCCAACTGTGCTGGGCTGTGCACTGGGGATTTATGAGCTTCAGAAATGGGTGAGCAGGTTTTCACCGCTAAACTCATTTTTTGCTTTCAATCTGAATGCAGATCCTGAGGGATAAAAGGCTGCTGTGTTGTGCCTTAAAACAAATGGGCTCCACATCAGTGGAAGCAAGCATCGCTGGTCTTTTGGGAAGTAAAGGGATATAGAGACCCATAAAGCCAAATCTGAGTCTTGGGGCAAACAACTGCCCCCTCAGTCACTGCATTCTGCTGTGGCAAGACGGGCGACAACTGCCCGAGTTGCTCAGCTGCCCTCTTCCCTTAGGCTATGGAAAAGTCCCAGAGCCAAGACCTGGGAAGGGTCTTCAAGTCAGATCCAGATCCTAAAAACTGCAATAGATGCTGCGATGGAGATTAAAAATCAGCCCTGGGTTTACTTTTAGGCTTATTGCCAACACGCTTTTTTGCACATACATAGTCTCCAGTAAAACCTGCTGCTTTCCTCAGCCAAAACCCTTCCCTTCTACTGTGCCAGAAAAGAAGTGGAGATTCATGGGCCGAGAACTTATAAGAGCGAGTGTGACCTTGAAGGTGAGGGGTTAAAAGCACTCACTAGGCTGGAGGAGATTTCCATTCCTGTCCACGAAATTAAAATCTCATATCTGCTAGTCACTGGCAACAGCTGATACTCTGATCGCACCATGGAGTCTGCCCCAGGGCCGTAGGAGTTCAGCTCCACAGTGATGCTTTCCATCACGTATGATTTCCTTTGTACATCTCACCCGGAATGAGCAAGTAGGTTTTTCCTTCTCTAACCACCACGATGTGCAGTGCTCTAACGGACTATGCAAGGCAGAAGACTGCAGAGTTCACTCTGCAACACGTTACCACTTTTTCTAGGATCTGGTTCCTTCTACCTCAAGAGACCTGTTCGAAAACTTGAACATTTCTTTTACCGACTTTTACATCCCAATAACCGTGTTTAAGGTACTATTATCCACTGTAAGATTATGTGCAATTACCTCCTTCTCATGTAATTTTGTTCTCCAGAATTACCACTCCCCTTTCATTTGTTACAAGGAATATTTTATACACCTTTATGAATTCATCCAACTATGCAGTAGATCAGAACACATAATTTCATCACACTTACTTAAGTGCCTTTTAAACATAATTAGAAAATTGGTGCAAGTCAAACGAAGCTGCTGGGAAGTTTTCTCCTTTCCTACCTGTTCTTCTTCCCACCAACCCTCAACGTGCTGCTCTCCCTGATGGGGGCTCCCACCCCTCCCAGGCCTCGTTCCTCGCTGGCTCTCCGGTCTTCGCACGGTGTCCCTCCTCCTGCCAGCGCCCCAGTCACTGCGCGTGCAAGCTGCCGTCTCCACCTGCTGCCAAGCATACCTTCTCCTACCAGGTACAGTAGGAATGCTTTTAAAGATCAAAACCTCCTGTGTACCTTCTTCCGTGTCTGGGGCGTCTTTCCATTATGAAGTGCCGCCTAATGCATTTTATAGAGTTTATAATTTTTTTTTATAATTAACTTAATTTCTTTGCTCTTTTTGTTTAGCTTGCAATTTTCTTAACATAATCATTAAGTAGCCACAATAACAGCCACATTGATGTTACTCCAGAAGTACAGCAACATACATCAGAGCAGAATTTAGTCCCTATTACAAAGAACCTTAAATTAACTAAATGGCTTACAATTAATGAGCTTATTAGACAGATGAGATAAAGTAAGAGTCTTTGGTTTTCATGCAAAAGAGAGAATGCTTTTTGCTTTGGCAAGACAAGCAACTACTTCAATTGCCTCAGCACATTTTTTGAAGGAAGCAGTGCATCTGTGGCTTCACCCTCCTCTAAAGGAGAGTATTGGATTTGCCGCCTCGAGAAACGTAGCTCTAACGCTGTATGATAAGTTCTTGTTTTCCTGTGATTAGAGTTTTATCGCTGTTCCTGTTTTGCCACTTGTGAGTCAAGCTGGTATATCTAAATGTTGTTTCTCGTTTGCAGAGTCCTTGCATTGGTTCACATTCTCCTGTGCACCAAGCATCTTCTAAACGCGTGTCCGCACAGCACTTAAGCTGAATTCCATCCTGAGCAATAAAACTGGCACGTCATCACAGGTGAAGGTGGCCATCCACCAGGCTGCTGCCAGCGGCCGGGCCCTCCCACAAGCACACGTCCTCCGTGCTTTTAAATTCCCTGCGGCTGAGCACGGTCGGTCAGGCACCATCCCTGGTTCTCACCTCTGGGACAAGGTGACCGCTTGCACGTAGCGTACATCCATGCTGGTCCAGAGAGCCCTTCACGGATCACATGCACCCTCAGCCCAAACTCCGACTTCACAGGGAACCTCACCTAGCAAGGGGTAATTGCTGATCTATCACGCAGGCTTGGCAACGGCTGCACTGCCAGGAACGGCAGAGAGGATACTGCAGTATGTAAATACCAGCCATACTTCTCCTGGAGTTCACTTTTCAGGTTATAGGGATGCAGCTGTATTTTAGACCTTCCTGTTATCTATCTCCCTTACTTCATCAAAATAAATTAGTTCTTCCCCTCTCCTCCCACAACAACTTTGTCACTTGAACAAAGGACAGTAAATCTGCTGTAATAAATAGGATTAAATGGTTTGTCAGCTGCAATATCCAAACTTTTAAAGATGCCAGTCATTCCTCCTTTGATGATCCTGGACTCCAGCAGCCAAGATCCTCTCAAAGTTATCAAGCACAAGCAGTGAGAGATGTCTCAGCAACCTTTGCTCACATGCTGCTCTTCTCAAGGTCAGCAATCCTCCATTTTCACTGATGTAATTCCAGATGGGCATTTTCTTAGGAAAAGTTTCCTTCCCGGAAATTACATGAAGGTACAACTGGCATTTCTCTAGAGGATCACAAACAAAACTGCCAACTTTTCTGTTCTTACGCAAGTGGGTACTGGTCCTGTCCCAACTGGATGAACTGTGAACTTTTCTGGACATCAAGCCATATGGGAGTCAGCTCAGCCTCATAAATTTATGAAAGTGACCTTCTTTCAGAGTAAAATGTAGCTGTGAAATTCTCAGTGACTTACCATCAGATGTTCAGGCACCTCTGGTGCATTATGTTCTCTGATGGATTGCCAAGATGTTTCTTCTCCTAAAGCAGTTTTGAACTCTCCTGGAAAGATTTGTTTTCCCTAAAGAGACTGAGGGCAAAGTCCAGAGTACCTTGTGCCAGCACATGCTACAAAAATTCAGCAATTCATGCCTCCTTCTGCAAAAGGCACAGCCTCTCTCTCTGCATTTTCCTGAAGGTTATCTTGAAGTCTACCTGTGCCCAACACACTGCCTCATGCCTCCATAGTTTACTGAAATTAGAGCATGCCCTTTCAGAAATCCTCATGCTTACATGGGGAAACTGCCTGTGAGAGTTATGTTGAAGAGTGAATTTGCCTCATTTTTAATGATTTTGGAAACTACGCTCATTTTATGACAGCACTCAGGAACCAATTCAGTGTATTTTCTGGGTTCCGGATGTCTTTCCTGTACTCTGCCCTCCCAAGAGCAAAGCTTTCTGAGCTTCAGTGTCTCCTCTTACCAACTCTGTCCTCCAGCCAGACTCCTATAGCCCTAGCTAGTCCTACCCACCACCGGCACCTCTCCCTGCAAGCACTGATTTCCCTTCAGGAACCTGTGCATCCCCTCCACAGATTTCAAGTTCAGAGTTTTTTAGAGTTCAGAGCAAATCCTGATCACTGTATCCTCATCCTCAGCAAATGCTGCTGCTCCCCAGAGAAGGTGCTAGAGGAACCCTAGCATCACGAACCCGTTGTCCTAAACTGCCCTGGGAAATAAGTGACAGTGCTGACAGCAAAAGCTAGATTCCCCACGTACTGCCACAATCCTGGCATGTTCCTTTGCCTTAAATTTTTGGCAGGTAAAATGCAGACGTCTCCACCTGACCTAATCATCTGAGGTTCTTCATTACAGTCAATAGAGTGAAAAAACCACAGTTTCAATGCATCACTTGGACATCTCCTTTAAAATCAGGTGATCCAAACTCTGGAAGAGCCTCATCCTTTCTGTTGACCCTCATCCTCAGCCAGATGACCCCTCTGTTTGCAGACAAACCCATTTTTATACAACCAGCAGGGCACAGAAGTTATTCGTAGACAGACTACCAAAAGACTCTCAGGGACGTGTCTGATTTTAAGTGCATGAACAAGCCCCACTGATGTCAACAGATTAGTTGCAAGAGCAAAAGGAAGCAAGAGCTGAAAGAAAAGCTTTGCTAAATCAGACTCTCAGTCAATAGCAGGTCTCAGAAGATTACAGCTAATAACACTTAGATTACACTAATATATTAAAATATGGATATTTTATAGCTAATACTAAATGATAAGAAAATCATTTACGACCTCTAAATTTAAATGCCAGGAATTTTGCAAGGAAGTGCCTGCAACTCTAATAAATCAGAGATGGAAGAGATTTCCATCAGATCCAGCTGAATTCATAATTGGCAACACCTTACTGCTGAATTGTGACAGACCCAATACTCTTGTGTATGTGTGCCTCTAGTCCCTTTGCTTGGGGCAGCAACTGATTTTGACACCTCAGGGCACACCTGTCCATCAGACAGCATCTAATCTGTGAGCAAGGCTGCACAATCATGCTCTCCTCTTGCACCCGACCTGTAGAAGAGACGAAACCTTTACCGTAGCTATGGCTTTGAATCCTGTTAGCGTTATCAATGATCCCAAGATGTCGTCAGTAATGGAAGCAAAGCCACATGCCAAGTTTTTCTCTTTGCTGCATATCTTTGGCCTTGAAGCCATCCCTGCAGAAATCGGCAGGAAAAGTGACAGCACTCATAGTGTGTAGTTATGGGATCAAAAAGATATTAGCTACCCACAGGCAGAGGTGGCCCCTGCGATGAGTACCTAGAGCCATACCTCTGCCTTGGGCAGGGGACCACAGGGTCACCTACGGCTCACTTTGGGAAAACTCCTTGCTGCTGACTACAGACTGCCAAAGCTACTGAGATCCTCTCACATCTCTCACGCAAACGTTGCCTGAGCAGGCTGGGGCAGGCGCAACGTTCAGTGTGGGTTAAAGCAGGGCTGTGCGACCACAGAGCAGATTGCCCTCTGCCAGCTTCACGAGCTAAGCCTCTTTTCTGCCTTCCTCTGGATTTTCTCATGTCGTGGTTCAGAAGAGACCTGTCCCAACACCCAGTGAACTCAGAGCAGTCATGTTGACAACAAATTACGCCACTGAACAAATTTTGGTTTCATCTTCTGTCACCTCCCTTTGGAAGCTGTTTTGCTCGGGCCTAATTCTTTACACCATCCAGTCCCCAGCCAAAATATCAAGTCTGCATTATCTACCTCTGAATGACTGCCAGGGCTTGAACTGCTGATTAGGTATGTCAAACTTGACGGTTAGACCACTGTGCTTTTCCCTCTGGGAAAGAGACAAGCATCTGGTCATTTTTTTCTTTTCTGTGTTGGACTGTTCAGACTGAGAAGCAATTTGTTCAAATATGAAGTCCTTTACTAGGAGGACTGTGTCCAAGATGAGACAAAATTACAATGAAAGGACAAATAGCCCACAGCGGCTCAGCTCGCCAACCGAGCCATGTCTCCCAATGAGAAACAGAATATGCTGCCTAATGCTCGTCCAAATGTTAGCCAGTAGTTATTTGCCACTTCAAAACCTCTTTTTCCTATAGACCCCTTGTTGCTTTAAATTCCATGTTTCAGCTTGAAAAGCTACCATATTTTTTAATGGAAAGGAAAACTGATACTTGCAGACAAATGATCGTTACAGCTGTTTAATCTCATTGTGCTATTGTTGGGCTGCCAAAGAATTGGTCATTAACGATCCGCTTACTCAAAGTTACACTTTCCCACTGCTGGAATAAATTCAGCACCTGCAGCTCTCTCAGTTAGCAGAGGCTGCCATGGGTTTAATGTTTCTCCATGTAACTCTCCAGCGTCGGTCACTCCATGCTGGCAGGAGACATCCACACTTTTTCCCCAGATACAACAGCTGACCGTCCACAAGGCAGCTGTGGCAACTGAAATCTGCTACATGCTCCTGAGAGCATGCTAAATAACATTTCTCTTCCTAAAACTGATCTTTTTTTTCTGTATTTTAGACCAATCTTTTATTATTAAGACATTTCTGTGTCTTACACTTGCACTGGGAGTTAGAACATGGAGGCTGAATGCCGCTTCCAGAACTTCTTTTCTTTGACTTTTGGAAAATTACCTAGAAGAAGTTTCTTGAGACTTGAAACAGATCTTGGAACCCAAAAAAACCCTTAATGGAAGCCTGACTTTTACAGATAATGACCCTTTTCTATAGGATAGGTTTCTTCTAGGAGCATTTTGACATTCTGATTCAGACACATCCCCAAAGGTACCTAATTTTTCTCCACTCACTCCGTAAGGAAATCAGGCTTCTGACTTCATTCAAACACAACTCAATTAGTTGCCTAATGCTGCCTAAAATAGAGGTGGGAATCTTCACTCTCACTCTCCGTCCCCAGAGGCCATTCCTGGGAAATACTGAGTGCTCTAACCATAATGTAATGACAGGAGTTGCTCAACATCTCTCAGAATCATCATTCCAGACATTACACTGCTGGTGAATGAGGTATGTGATACGTCCTTCACTAGGACGGACACTCTCACGCCCGGTACGTCCAGAGCTTTTGAACCAAAGCAGACCAAAGGGGGTTCCCAGTGCTACCACTGTTTTACCATCGGAGCACAGCTTGCAGTCTCAGTGCTACAAAATGGATGCCAAAATACTCCGATTAGATATGCACATGAAACTCATTAAATAGTATCCAAGCACTTACACGTCTTCAGTCAAAACCCAGTGTTTTCTAATTCGTTGATTTATTCTATTTATTTCTATAAATCAGTATTATTTCATCCAAAACCAGAAGCAACAAGTAGCAAGAGAAGACCAGGAATGCAAAAGAGCCCTTCAAATTTCAGGAGCAATATGGGAAGTAAAAGGCAAAGATAACCTGATAACCTATTTGAAGTTATACATGTTGTTAGCTCCTTTCTCTTCATATTTAGATTATGTTTCTCCATGAATATAAATCAATATAGCTCCCAGATGTCAATTCATATCAAGTTCTATTCCAGGTTTTCTCACCCCTCTCCACTTCTTTCAATATTAATTCAAAATATACGAATATAATAGAAGTACCATAATAGTTTGAGAAATGTAACCAGCAAGAGGACAAGAGGAGTACAGCACAGGGGAATGTTCTGCTTTAGAAGAGAAAAATCATCCTCCCAGCCTCATAGTTATAGCTCTGGCTGTGAAAACTGGCTGGGGAAATGTCTTACTGTACTGTCATTCATGCTAAATGGCCAAGGTTTCTGTAATCCCTGCTTGAGAACTGTAGTTTTTAATTAGCTTTCACTGAATTCCAGCATGAAGGCTGATTTCAGGGAATCACTCTTCAAAAAAAGTCTTGTCATCTCATGCTGTCAGGATTAACTTACTTCTAATGCTTCACGGATGTTGGGAAGTGCTTTATTAGGTTTATCAAATGCCCAATAATCAAGTCAATACAATAACCCATCCTGCACGCCAGGGGCAACAAGAAATGTCCCAGTGTGATGTACGTCAAATAAAAGTATTTTGTGAATCTTCCAGGTCACAAAACAGTAACACTTTCAAGGAATTTGTGGTATACGATAAAAAGCTTACCACTGAATATCTGAGCATAACAACTGAGTAAGCAACTGAAACCTACAGATCATAAAATCCATCTCTTATACTGATATTAAAGATGAGCTTTGGTTTTTTATGTATCTCAAAAAGGATGTATGCAACAAAAGCTGACATTCAGGAGCAGAGTGAAACAGTGGATTAAGAGAGATTTGAGCTTCCAGAAATCTGGATAAATATCGGTAGCTGTGTGTGTACAGAATTTCCATTTGTGCTACACCTTCGTACTGAAACAGAACACGCAACGTCCAAAAGCAGAAACATAGAACATAGCATAACATACGTTGCTTCCTTCAGGCATGCTCTGTATCAAAACACCCAATGCATGACTTTTTTGGCAGAGTGTGCACTGAAAATGAATTCAGCAGACAGCCTTCTATGTGTTGGTTGGTTGGTTGTTTTTTTGCCAACACTACTTTTTGACCATATCTAGTTACAGGGTTCAGACAAAAAAATAAGCAACAGGGAAATTTGAAGAGCAGGCAGGAAGAAAGAAGAAGCTTTTGGGTAAGATGCTTAAGATGGTGCAGAAGTACAGCAGAAGTATTCAGGATAATGCACACAAAAGCCCTTTTCAGTCTGAGACCATGACTAGATACAGAGTGAATTAAAAAAAAAAAAAAAGAACGCCTACAGGCATACCTTGAACTTTTTGCTTTAAGTCTTAAACCAGGATGTAGGCTTGAAGAAGACCAAATTACCACTTAGCGCTTGTAGCAGTTGTGCTAAATAGTCAGTTCTTTGAAGCAACTGGCACTGGCCGCTGCTAGAGGTGGACGGTAGGTCCTATCTCCAAGGGTCTCCTGCTCCTCAGCAGTGAATGAAGAGGTAATCCAAATCCTGCCTGAGTGATGAGGTGGAAAGAAGCGGGGGGACCATAAACCACTGTGATCCTGTCCTGTTGACAGCAGGCACAACTTGTGACCCAGCTAGCTCTGAAGACTCAGGTACAACTTTCAAAGCCTCCTCACAGCTTTGGAAACGCAACCGCTTTTACTCGAGACTGGGCAGACAAATGACCGCACTGGCTCTGAAAACACCAGTCCTTAGAGGGATGGTACGCAGCAGCGAGGAGATGCTATCGGAAAGACTTGGCAGAGTTGCAGTCTTGATACGCGAGGGAAAATCAGAGAAACGGGAAGAAGCAAGTGTGAGAAGAGAAGGAGAGTTAACATCCAGGTGGACAGCATAGGTCGAGATGAAGTCTGAAACCTGGCAGAGAAGGCTGATGGTGGGGACTGGAGGTACATCACAGGTTCTTCTCTTCCCTACTGGCAGAACATCTATGGGGAGACACTGCCTGCTTACACAGAAGAAGTAAAGCCCATCTGGCCAGTACAGGTAAATATAGGTCGCTGCTCCCACCAGGAACAAGAGCGCTGTAGTTTGGCCATTTCTTATAAAGGTACATCTTTCTTCAGCTATATGCATGAGTTTATACCAACCTCCTACTCATATGAACTCTATCACCATATTTCATTATGCCTTTGAAGACCTTATCAGAGAATATATGAGTAAGGACATATTTATTAATACAGTGTTAAGCAAATACTGTATTTCTGCTATCTACTATAGGTGTTTGCCTTAAAATGTCATATACACTGGTTGCAGCTGCTGATAGCTCTCCTGTTTCCTTTATATGAAAAAAAAAAAAGTATCAGCCTCAGGGGGAAATAATCTATACACAGTTAAAATGAGATATTTCCCTTATTAAAATGTCAAGCTTAGAGCTCACATGGCACTCTTCCTTCTCTGAAAGGGTTTCTACCTATACACAACGGTGCACAATACTTTTCATAACAGAGCAGTCCTTGTGGTCTGCATTCATCGTGCAGCTTTTTAAGGGAGTGTGTTATCAAGGCTGGTTTTTGATTTCCCTCTCTCCTGCTGCAGAACATCATTTAATGTCATTTCATGATGTTCCAAGCATTGGCAATGTTCCCCCCTCGTTAGACCAGAAGTCGTTATTTGAATGCAGACATGTAGAAAGTTTACAAACCACAGCAATAGTATGCGTGTGTGTATATATACACAGTGTAAGACAGCTGTGGAATAAGGGTTTCCGAAACACACACAAGCAAAGGCAATTTGCTTTGTTAATGTTTCTCACACTTAAACAAAATTTCATGCATCTGTGTTACGTGCCAGATGCCGGTAAAAGTTGTTACAATAATAAATTAAAGTCTCATTAAACATTTAACCCCAAGCTGTCATTTACTTATCACTGCGAGATGGCAAGTTATGGTCATAGCAGCGCTGTCTCCTGGGGCGAACCTGACGCGCGGTACAGGGCTTGTATTTCTGCAGGCAAGTCCTTTCCCTGGGTGGGAAGCACCTGGAGCTGCACCCAGGGACCCTCCGACTCCAACCTTCTCCCACAACTAAATCACTGGGCTTTTGAAGTGAAGTTTGTCAATGATAACCTAGAAACCATGGCTGGTAGATCAATAAAATATCGCTAGTGTGCATGTAACAGTAAAAGCTCTCAGGGTTCAGCTGGAACTCAGGCTGGACAATACACAATACGCGCAACGTAACTCCTGTTAATACTGCCGGGAGTTGTTCTGGAGCTTCCACGATGCTGTACAGGAATGTACAGTGTTCAGGAATGCAGAAACAAGGTAGAGCAAAAAGCCATCCACCCCTTTCCAGCTCTTAACCTTTGCCACCTACATCTCCAGGGATAACTCTCTTTGCCTTGGCATTCAACGAGAGTCAGGGCACAGCACGACTGACCCTCTCAGAAACTGGAGGAGCACAGAGGAATTAGATGGGTGATGGGGGAATTAGAAACGGCTTTTTCAGAAGCTTTCTGTATTGGCCTCTACTGGAATCCTTGCCAGCTGGAGGAAAGTTAGACCAAAAATGAGTCTGTTTGACTCATTTGACACCACAGCAATTGCGGGTCTCAGGGTCAGCACGTGCCTCCTAGGATTCCTCCGGGCTTCCTTTAGGCTTCACAGCTACGCGCTGGCATTTGAAAGGTACAGTCCCACGTCATGCAACAAGCAAATTGCGATAATTACATGCCGTCCAAGAGCAACGTTGGAAAAAAGATAAAAGCAGGAAGGAGACATTTCATCTTAGGGCACCATGATAAAAAGGCATAGGTCCTGTGCAGCACAAGCTACGGATTTTAATTTCCAGGAGCCTACAATTCTTCTGACAACAAGCAGGTTTTGTTTTATTTTATTTATTTATCAGGACTGTTATTACTATGCTACTTGTTATTTATCTCTAACCGTACCTACTGCACTAGTAACGGCAGCGTGCGGAGTGGTACGTGCCTGGCTCGGGGGTTTCTGGAGAGACTGCGGGCAGAGGATCAGCCAGGCACCTGCCCCTATACAGGAGGTCGCTCTATAGTCCCCAACGTAGAGGGCACCGATGTCCCCGCATCACACTGCCCTCGAGGGCGACCGCTCTGTCCACGGGCCGGGACTCACGGCTGCAAATAACTCACACCCTCCTCCCTGCTTCCCAAACTGCTCCTCGGAGCGCCCTCCCCATTATGCTTCCGAGGGCATAATAATGGCATATTATAATTCTTCGATGACTTCTTTTCCCACAAGGTCTCCCTTTGCCAGACACATGTAATAGTACACATTTTTCATTGCACCAGCTGCTTGGGAAAAATACAGTTTTATTTGTGTCTTCTAGCACTTTTGGAAATTAGCATGTTACCTATGTTGTTGCTTCTTTGTAGATCTTTTTTCTATTGTAGTAATTTGTCTAATTATGATTCTTTTGTCTATGCCTATTTTATTGTACGCTTTCTCCTATTTTCTGCTTCCCTTCCCTTCTTTTTGGCACATAAAATAAATTATTTTGGTACCTTCATTCCATCGTGCAATTAACTCTCACTTTTGGTTATTTGCTTACCATTGAGGGAAACCGGCTGCCTCCAAATTGAGAGATACCCTGCCCCTATATGGCATGTTCTCAATAAAATGGCCTTTCTAGGGATGAAGGCAAAAGAACACATTTTGCCCATTTTTGTTTACATATAAGCTCAAAATAAATTTACTCAGAAGAGATATTTAGAAGTTTGATATCTGTATATAGGTATTTTGTTTAAATATTCCTTTTATACAGTAATGTTGCAATTATAACGTATAGTTGTAGATACATTGGACGTTACTGCTTTTCATCTCTAAATCTGACAGCACTTCCCAAATAACACCTCTCAAATTTTCTGAGATTTATCAAAGGGGAAGGTAAGGGACAAGGAAATTAAGTGACCTGCCCAACTCACACAGAAGATAAGTGGCCTGAATCCCACTTCCATGTTCAGACCCCTGGGACCTGGATCCTTTATAGTGATTTGAACCTCCGTTATGGCTAGTTTTTGTTTTCAGAAGGAGATAAGTTAGTTTCTGGCAGCCTATATAACCAGAGCAGCACAAATATCTCTGCCTCTTCCCACTGCAGGCATGTAAATCCCACTTCTCCATGACTGGGCTGCAGCCCAGGGCTCCGGCGAGGGCTAGAGTCAACCCTCCGAACGAAACCACGTCCGTTCAGAGATCTACACAGGAACTCGTAGATCTACATAGTGCTGACAGTCAGAAATCAAAGTCTTTTGGACTGTTACAGATTACTGAATTATGAAAATGGGGGAGTGCAAACTCATAGCTTGGAAATTACGAATTTGCAGACGGCTCTGAAGAAACAGCAGGCTTTCATTATCTGAAATGAGCACTAGCAATTAAGGGCCAACTTCACTGATATACTGAGAAGTTCGACCTTCAGTTTGAGCAGGAGAAATGTAACCCTCAGCTCTTCAGTTAGTTGTATCTGAACGCACTTGCGTAAAAGCTGTAACTGACAGATGCTATTATAACAGGCATATATAAATACATGTCAAGCAACAGGTCTGCTTCCAAAAAACCCAAAATAAAGGATTCTGGCATAGTACAAAAGATCTGGGAGGTGAGAGTCTCCTAGCATCTTGCAATACATCTCTTGAGAATTGAACGCTTGTTATTTTGGGCAACCTGTGAAGCCAAACTACTGGTCATTTTGCACTACAGCCAGTGCACAGAGCTCTGGGCCAGGGGCATATAATCACCTCTGCACTGTGTCCTTGCAGCAATATCTCATTTCATCTCTGCCTTGCTTTTCCCCGTGGGAACTGTAAATTGTCAACTTGCAATTACAATTGCAAATTGTAAAATGAGGTCACGATGCTGGCTTCCCAGGTGAGGCCCTGGGAAATGTTAAACCAAAAGAACTACGTAGGAGTGCAATTTATTATTAATGTCAACGGTTGTAATTTTTGAATCGGTAGTTCCTGGAAAATTAAACCCTGACTTGAGCTTCTTCGTGTTTCCACCCAGGACAGCAGCAACTGAAGCTGCCCTTTACTCTCCCCCCAATGTTGTCTGATCCCAAGTGGCCTGGGCCAGAGCTTGTGGGATAAAGCTGGAAGCTCATTTTCTGTTTTCATGTCTGTTCAGGCTCTTGGACTGCAGGCTGAGTTTGCAACAAAGGTGAAAATTGGGACCAAGAGTAATAATGTGCTTTGTGAAGGGCATCAGTCCACTAGGATACAGGCTAGACTGATCCTCCTAATTCATTTCATGTCAGGGATTTGAATCCGACACGGAGATGAAAAGCTCTGCCTGCTATTACAGCCATACGAACCGTCCCTCCCAGATGCACTTTATCACACGCTGCACCAGCAATCATGTCATGCCCAATGTACTCCACTCGGTATCAATTACTTCACCATAATGAAATCAGAACGAAGGAAAACGTTCAACTACACACAAATAAGTATGTACTAAAGATAGAAAAAGAAATTAGGGGCTGTATTTTGACCACAAGGTCTGCGCTGGCTGTGGCTTAGGGAAGATAAGTGAGCCCAGACCCATTCCCCCACAGCCCATGGCAGGCTCAGGGGCGAGATAGGACAGCTAATCTGGTTTTCCATTTTGGCAGTGTCGTTTACTGAACCTTTTAGGGCTCATATTAGGTGACAAAAAGTGACCACGAGCCCCGTTCATGCTGCCTCAGCAGAATGGTATTTGGAAAAGTTATTCAAGCCATTAATCCTTTAGTGCCAGGAATCTGTATCTGCCAGGGAGCAGCGTTCACCGGCCGGCAGTTATTTATTCGCCGATTCCCAACGTGTGAAACGGCAACGTGGCAATAACGTACACTTGCTGCGCTTCAGAAACAAAGAGACAAACCCGACACACCTACTCATCACAGCACCGCGTCTAATACACAAAAGAGAAACTCCCTCGTTTCACGTCCAGCCCTCTCTCTAAATGCCTGAAAAGGAAGGCTGGATTTCCCACACCGTTGAATGAGATGAAGATACATTTTCTGCAGAGATCTCACAAAGACAACACAGTGAAACTGCCAAAAGGCAGGTTTTACTGGACGCGGCTCAAGCCCCAGCCTTTGATGCAAACAGTCGCAGGGGTACAAGAAGTTTTGAGCCCGTAACCAGGTCCAGACTGATTTCCTCCCTGTTCCTGTGCTGTGTGTTGAAGCGGCACGGTAGAGCAAGGCATGCTACAGAAAGTTGAAGAAAGGATTTACCTGTCCTAAATCTGGCGTACGAAAATTAGTTATCTTTGCCCAAGCGCAGCACCGTAGCTCTCTGTTATGGTAATGCACAGATACGGGTTTTTCTAAAAGCAATTCACCTGACCTAGCATAAAACTTGTCTAAGGGTGAGATGAATTGCCCTTCACAGGACTATACAAAGTCTCATTTGGACTTTCACAGCATCCCTACAAAACAGCTGGGTCTAAGGTATTGTTCTAGACAGAATTCCTTACTGAAACTCATTCTTTTCTTCCCTTTGCAGTGCAATGATTTTGAAAAAAAAAAGGAACATTTTCGACACAGAAAAAAAAAAAAATCTCGTAAGACAAACCAGAAAATTTTGTATTGGAAAAAATATCCACCTATATTCTGAAGTTACACGAGTGTAAATAATGTGGTTTAAAATTACATCTTTCGATGTCACGGTATAGCATTAAAATTAAATAGTTAAAATACTGTATTCTGAATAACTAAGGGCAGCTGCAGTTTGGTGCTCACTGAAGTGTGCTGCTTTATTTTCTGGATTAAAACAGTTCTGGTAAAATGAAATAACACTTTTAGGCTGTTGTCATTAGAGGAAAAATAAAGTAGAGGTAGTAGAGATACATGTGAAGCAATACCAAGGCAGAAAAACTAGCCTATTAGTTTGTCACCCAGTGCACATTGCAAAATAAGACAGATATGAGCATAAGCCATATAGTACCTTTTCAAACAAAATTTCATTTTAAAATTGACATGAGAGTTTTTGGAAGTACTGATGGAGTTAAATTTGCCTCAGCCATAGTTTGAATGCTGTGGGCTCTCTGACATGTTCTCTAATTACCCAGCTACACTTAAAGATTAAGAAAAGAAAAAAAAACAACTACTGAGGTCACTACAAAACTGCGAGTGGTAAAAATTGAATGATACTATCGGCAGAAAGGAGCGTCTGAAACCCATCCATCTACCCAAACACGGCTTTGCTTCTCTCCTATTGAGCAGCAGTTCTGTTCGTAGCAAAGTTTGCTTGATTTTACTTGCCCACAGCAGACTCGCCAAGGGAAGCCAGAGCAATTCTGACAGCTTGGCTCAGCAGTTTGCCAGCTCCAGACAAAACCACGAATTGACCTTTTATTTCAGTCAACACCAGCCTCTCCAGAACATCCAGGTTCCCCCAGTGCTGCCTTTTAAAACCATATTCCTTTGTCTCCTTTCATCACATGAATTCATTTTTGTGGCAAAATGCCGTATCAGCATGAATCCCTTGTATGGATTTCATATAATTACTATTATGCTTTCACTACACTCCTTATGTGCTTTAGCAAGAGGTATTTTATAAACCATGTAGATTTTCCAATCAGTTTCCTTTGAATGTTATCACCCAAGCCTTTTTCTCCATGGGAATCTATTATAATACCTGTTGTAATGAGAGAACGATACAGTCAAAGATTTTCCTTGAGGTCTAAAATGTCTTGAGATAACGAATTGCTCTTTATTTATACATAAGAACGGATTCCACTTTCACCAGTAAAACTAGCAAGAGACCTATAGGCTTTCAAATGCTAATTATATTCTGTCCAAGGGTCTAAATCCTGCCAGAATGCAGCCGGACTGCAAGTGACTACACACCATGGTACATTAAAAAATAAAGCTGGGCTAATCCAAACCTCAGCTAGTAATCCTGCCTGACAAGCAGTTCGGTGTTTAATGGGTAATTTAATCGTTCACCAGTGACACGTTCAGAAAGCATCCCAGTTCAGGAGAAAACCTACCACCTCCGGCACGCACTTATATCCTGCGACCACAATGGCTTTTCCTGGAGCTACAGCAGCACCCAGACATGCGGGATGTGATGGAGAGCAGGAATCGGAGAGGCTCAAAAAGCGTAACTAAATCTGGAAAAACAGGAGAAAGTACCATCTGGAGAAGGCAGGAAGAAAGAAATCCCCCGGACACAAGAGGTTAATGTTTAAAACCACGGTGCTGCGGTCCACATGAGGATGCATTTGCTAAAAAGCAACGGGAACTCATTCCCTCTGCTTCAGGGACCCCCATCCTGGCTCTGTGTTTCTATCTGAACGGGTTTACTCCCAGCTGGAACCCAAACAGGCAATACCGATGGAGCATTTCTCCAATAACGCAGCTGAATATTTCAGCTGCTGCCTGGCCTCGCCAGAGCAGCGGCTGGTGCGCACGGGGAGGCAGGCAGCCCTGCTCTTGCCCTCCAGACTGCTAGAGAGATCCAAATCCTCTACGAGATCGCACTTCAGAGCAGCATCGTTCAGCCAGAAGAGCGAAGAGGACAGATGGGCTCCCAGGCTAGTCATGGCCATTTAAAAATGTAAGATTGTGCCCTACTGAACTTTATCCAATACACTGATCGCTTTTCAACGTTTTAATGAAGAATTCAGGAATCTGTTTGGTTCTTTCCCTGTAATGTACCGTAACCCTCAAGGATCTTGATCACTTCCGCAAGCCAAATTTCAAGAAGGCCATTTGAACACCATTTAGAAGAACTTCCAGGTTGTGTCACCTCCCCAGAAGGACTGAAGACAAATCCAAGGAAGTTTCAACAGTACTGCTTTCACTTACAGAGCTTTGCAAAAATGCAACATTTTCACAACTGATTCACTAAAGTCTCCTCCCAGGTAATCACTCCCCTGCACACCTGTTAAAGAAGTGGATGAAATCTGCATGGGCATTAGTGGTATTTGAAACCCTTAATTAAACCTAACTGGTTTCTTGTTACAGGCTCACGCATCTCTCCGCTATTCCTTGGGAGTATGGTGGTAGCAACCCATTAGCCTTCAGGCATCACTTCACCTGTATGTACAGTATTCCAATTAACACCTAAAGAAATGCAATTACAGTCTTTTTTTTTTTTAGAGAAACTTATTAGCAACGAAGATTTTAAAGGATGCACATCAGATGAGGTACCACAAAAGACACCATGGCCAGTCCAAGCAAATCTGAGCAGAAACTTTAAACAGCAACCTTCAGACATTTGTTTTTGTCAGACAAACAAGTCGCTGGCGTTGCTTTTGTTATACCAAACAGCTAAAGGTTGGTAGTACAGACCCTTTCCCATCCCTCTGTATCTATTGCCAAGGAAGCTGCTCACCTCACAGCCTCCAAAATTTCATTCACATGGTCTGCCAGGTCCCATGACTCTGTCTCAAGAAGGACCATTTACTCCCATGTATAGGAAGTAACTGCTTAACCAGTCTGTTTACTGAAGTTGGATCTGGTGTTTTTCCTGTAGGAGTCCTTTACCATGTCTGACAAATTTGCCTGTAACAACTTCACTCACTCTCCTACCAACCAGCCTCTCTGTCTCTCCTGGTAGGTGACACAGGCACAGCTACTTCTGACCTGCTTCAAGCTCGGTGTCAAATCCAACAACATTTATAAAGCCATTTGAAAGGCAAAATGTGGCTTTCAGGATGTCAGGATTTTCTTGAGTTTTGTGGAGCCACGGGGCACAATCTACATGCATGTCTTGAGCAAGTGCAAAGAAAACTTAGAATATGCAGACAGCCAGTCTGTTCTCGCGGCACATTTATCACGCAGCAGAGCTGCGAGTTGGGCCAGGCACCATGTGCATCTGAGGGTGCTCAGTGGATTCACGGTGGCCGTCATATGTTTAGTATCCAGTGATGAACCCTTGCAAACCAAGGGGCCTGGAGCAGAGTAACACCACCAAGATACCCCAAACAGACGGGGGAAATAATGTTTCTGTGCATCACCTGTACGGATACAGACATCTTGTCCACCTGAGAATCAGATCACTAGGTTAGGGAACAGCGTCTGCTGAATTATATCCAGTTACCTGCTCTTTTGATTTCACCTCTGTTTTTGGGGTCCATTCTACATTTCGTACAATCTTTGAGAAACTCTTGCTACGTGGTTGCTTGTGAATTGTCTAAACCCTGCTCCCACCTGCAATTCTGGTGGTCTGGAACTGGTGAAATAGCTGGTTACAAAAAAACTGGAGAATGCAATTTCCTAGTTATTGAAAGAGCAACCACCCTCTCCATCTGCGACTATGGAAATCAGGAGGAAATAAATATCCATGCCCTTTGAGCTGACCTTCTGCTTCAAAATACACAGAGAAACCTGGCTTGTGCCATGCAGGAAGGGATGGCTTTCAGCAGGGAGGTATGGTGACTCCCATAATTACTCCCAATGAGACAACCATTCCTACCAACAGCCCTGGATAAAACGCTGGTGTGATTACTCCCGAGGCATTACAGATGTCCCAGCTGAACCTCACAACGGCATGGGAAGGTCCAGAATAAATTAAAACCAGAGCTGTCCAAAGGCCAGCAGAGCAAAGGGTTAGTTAACAATACATTCCCAAACACACAGCAATTACAGTGCTAATTTAAATTCTTTACTACCCCAAAGGTGAGTAGATGTAAAGCTTTTAAAAAATGCTTGGTGCATCCAGTCCAGCCCCTGGCAAACCAGGATCAGCACCACAATGTCTGGCACATTTGCAGTACTGGTTGGGAAACCTACTAAAAAAAGCCAAGGGGGGAGGAGACAGCTGAGCGACGACTGGGCAGAAAAGGGCAATGCAAGGAATACACGTGTGATTTTGCTGCCATTTTTACCCATTTTGAAGTTCCCCAAGTGATAGATCCGCAACAGATGTCACGCCTGTCGTGGGGTACCTGTGCATACCGAGGAAAAGGTAAGACCTTGTGCTGTCCTAACAAATTTTCTCCAAGACTTACTCATTCTACAGAGAACTGAAGAACTTTCAAGATTTCCACAAATTCATTTGAGGTATTTAGTATTAATGCTTAGTTAATCAATTTGCACATACTCAGATGAAGCTGTGGGAAACCTCAGGAAGGTGCAGCAATCACATACCAAAGTGCTGTGCAAAAACCTGGACAGCTGGCAATGGTCTTCACTTTCAAGTGTTGTCAGTATAATAGTAAATTGATAGAAAAGGTTCAACTGAAGATTATTTCATCCTTTTGTATGATTTTAATGTGGTTTCTTAAGGAAGCAAGGACTATTGGAACATGATCCATCTATTGGTCTTTCTGCTCTTTCTCTCTCTCTCTCTCTTTTTTTTTTTTTTAAGATGTTGGTTCCCTGGAACTGAATTTGACAGAATAGAAAAATATTACAAATAGCCCACATTAAAGCAAGAAAAGCCTCAGTCAGAGGTTAATAGTCAGTAGAGAATCCTATCCAGGAGACACAGACCTATTGAAAACACAAAAACCTCTCCTATGCACACATCTGCTCAGAAAATAAGTTATTATATTACTGATCTACTCAGCAGAAAAGCAAGCCCCTACTGCACAGACAATCCCTGACATATAATGATCAAAAGCTAAACAGACATGACCAAGGGTAAGAAAAAAAGAAATCAGCAGAACAGTCAGGTCACATAGTACTGATGATAAACCTTCCTTATATCCAGGATTTCTGCTGGGGACCACAGAGCCCCCATCACCTTTCTCTTTTCTGGCCCTTTCAGAAAGCAGAAGAAATCGTACCTATATGTGGTTCAACTTTAATTCCTACCAGCTGCTACCTGACAACTTGGATTTAGTTTAGGCTGGGTCCAGATTGTTCTAAATCAGCCTTTCCTACAGCCACATTTGTCTCCATTCTCTTCTTCCAAACCCTCTATAACTTCCACCAACCACAGCTCTGCTGAAGTAGAAGATCTGCCCAAAAAGTTCACATACAAAACTATCATGTCCTCCTTATCTAAAACCTTGAATGCATATGTCAAATCTGGCAGGATACTGGTTGCAATATAGTGCTTTTAAAATAGAAAATTGTAAGCTTGTGCTTTGACCTGAAACATTTCCCTTCCTCCACAGCTGAAAAAAAAACAAATCCAGGAAAATCCAAACCCTTTTCCCTGGCCTGAGCACTTCAAAGCTACTTTAATCTGTGTTGGGTGAGAGATCCTCTTCTACCTTTCAAAAAAGTTCAGGCTTTTCTTGGGAGTCCATTCAAAGTAGTACGATCGGGGAGAAACAAGCAGTTGCTCAGTAATTTATAGTAAAGTATATAACTGCCATGCTTGGCACTTGCAGTCACATTTTCAGAACAGCAGAAGAAACAAATGTGCATCCACTTCTGCCTCTCTCAATTTCCTGACACCAAAGGTGGTGACTTAACAGATGAGGCTATGACACAGGAAACATCCAAAAATCAATATCTAAAGCACTTTCCCAATCGCTTGTGTAGCATACCACTTCCAGCCTGCTGCCACAGTTTCCAAAAGAGCCTAGTTTCCCAAAATCCCACCACTAGCAGAGTTTTATTTGCAAAGCCCTTGTGCTCTTGTGTTTCCCATTAAGAGCACCAAAGGTGTGCCAAACACAACAGCTACTCCAGCTTCAGCTCTTGGTTTCATTCGCACTCTCAGCTTGATTATTGCTTGAAAATCGTAAATTCACTCATTTGGTGGAGAAGATTTGCTATCTTCTCTGAAAATAGAGGGAAGCTCTCCCCAGGGTCCCACGGGTGGCTGTAAAGCGCTCGGGTCCCTGAACACACAGCACCTTCAAGCTGAGACCAGCTTTGCCAACCAGCCTGGACGCCGGAGTTCCCGATGCTGGCTGGTGCACTGGCACAGCCTGGGCATGCTCAGGCTCCGGGTGAAGCTGGCTGAAATAGCTGGGAAACACACTGTGAAAGGTTAACCCTTTTTATGCTTACGACAGATTTGGGGATTACTCAGCACGCCGAGGACATCTCACTGAGAGACCCTGTCCCCTGCCATTTGTGGATCCAGATTCCTGCTCTTTCTTGCAATAGCGGCATTGGTTTTGCCCCAAGGTCTTCAGCCAACATTTTCTTTCCTCGTGCTGCAAGGCAGCCTGCTGTGCACTATTAACCCATCTGCCTTCTGTCCTGCATCCCAAAGGTGCCTGGCAGCTTTTCAGTGGTACCATATGTAGAGCTTGTAGGGCCAACTTCTGTCCTCAGATGTGTGTGTCCAGCTCCCATTGACTCTGTTTTATGCTTTAATCCAAGAGCAAATTTTGGCCATCAAACAGAGGCACTTTGGGAAGCTGACGGATGATAGATGGTAAAAAACTTAAAGTGATTTAGTCATTGTATTTTTGGTCATCGTTTTATTGTCTATTGCATTTAACTTAGGAGGAAAGGACATACAGACAAACATTCCCTACCTACGTACATCGACTGTTAATCAGCAGTAGAAACATGGGGCTTCTGGATCCAAGCCTTGAAGGATGGATGCTCCAAGCTGTATTTCCAAGCCTGTGGATAGGTACTCTGTAGAGCAGACTAATATTTAGAGGCTTAGAGTGCCCAAACTGCACTGCATTCTATGACAGGACAACCATTTGGCTCATCCAAATGTTCGTATTGTGCTTCACTGCTTTGTGCATTGTGCGGCATTGTGCTTCAGTCTGCTCTTTTCCAAAGCGCACTGATATAAAAGCCTGAAAAAACGTCATTTATATAGGGCCCCTGAGAGTTTTACACTTTACTGAATGTGACTACTATATCTCAGCTACCTGTCTCACTTCTTAACTTTTAGGATAAAGTTAAGGTTTTACTCTATCTATTAACTTAAACAGTCCACTGAAATATAGATTGAGAGGCCTGAAGGTAAGCTTCTGATTTTAGAAATGTTGTCTGTAGCCCTTTATGACGTGACACTAATTATCACAAATATAAAAATGAGAAGAATTTATGGAGCCGTTAGCAGAAGGCTTCTGTGTGCCAGCAGAGTGATGGAATTAACTATTAGGGCTGTGGTGATGGTAACTCACTTACAAACACTGATTATTCCTTTACAGCCTGGAATTTAGCCAAGGTAAACCCAATTTAAAGGTAAGCTGTACGGTCACACTTTTCTTCATTCTAATTCATGCCACTTTTTAAACACACCTAGGATTCTTAGCCGCTGTATTTCACCCCTTCATTCTATAATTAGGCAAAAGAAAGCAGAATGGGAGAAAAATGTCAGTGCATGCAACGTAACTGTAAGTTTCTGTCTGAAGAAGAAAAGCACAAAGGGGAAGTGTATATACACATGCATAAATAGATCTTTTTTTTACGGAAAGCTCATTACAGAGCTTACGGCAGCTAAAATAATGCATGTAAAAATTGTCAATGAAATTTGGTCACCAAGTTACATTAAAGGGACTGCCGCCTCATGTTATTTTCAGTACATGAGCTCCAGCAAGCCACAGCAGCCGCAGAGCCCTGGTGTTCCCAGGGCGTTACAGACAAACCGCCTTGAGAGACGATGCTGCTTGCAGAAAAACGAGCAGAGTAAAACCCTTAGTACAAAGCCAAAAATTTCACCCCTAAAATAAGCCAGCCAAGAATCAAGGCACACACCGAACCCCCAAATCTGTGTCTATTTTTGGCCCCCAGGGGTAGCACTGAGCAGAAGATAACCTTTGGAGCTAGGGAGCAAGGCTGGCACAAGAACAGCTATGGCCCAGCCAAGCACGTGAGCTTCTTGGAGCAGCCAAATGTTACGGAGAGGAGGGTGAGCCAGTCAAGGGGAAGGCAAGGGATTATACGACGTGATTGCTTGCAGTAACAGAGAGCTGGACTTTAGGAAGTTCTTCCCCCACCAAGCTGCTGAGTTACAGGAAAGTGATGCGTGCAAAGCACATCTGACTGCTCTCCTGTGGCAATGAGAAAAGGGTCGTAATCCGAGGGAACCTGCTGGTATTTTTCTCAATCAGGTATCTTCATATTTCTCAAGAGGGAATACTGATTTTGCTGATTAACATGAATGTATAATAGGCTCACATTTACAAAGCAAAACATTACCTCCCTGAGAGGAGGAAGCTATTAGAATGCACTTATAAACCATAGCAAGTGATAAAGCAGTTTACAGTCCACTATGCTAATGAGATGCTCAGCTGGCAAAGTGCACCATCATGCTTACAAATCATTTGTTTCAGTGACACTTCAGATAGCAATTTACAAAGAAGCAAGCATTAAAACCATAACCATCACCACTCCATCATTTTTAACTCCGGAGTTTCAGGAGCTGTGCAAGTCGCAGCAACAATAAATGTTAGCAGCATAGTAATGGTGGATTATTCTTTTCACCATGCAAAGTCATTTGGGTGTCAGGAGCTGGTAGATTTTTGACACTAGAGTGTCGAGGGTTCAGTAACCTTCTTTCCATAAAATGAACATACCAATTAAACTCAATAGCATCATAGCAGATCTGTAATTTGTAATTTTAGGATCCGTTCAGAGGAAAGACAGTGTAGGTCAATGAACAATTGAAGGTCCATGACTCAGTCACCTCTAGTTCATTTGTCACCTCCATAACGAGCAGTACAGAGCAGGAGGAGATAGGGAAGGAGAAGAAAAGCTGCTTTGGAAGGTACAACTTTTAAAATTACTAATGAGGAAGGAGCAGCACAGTTCCGAATCTGTCACAGGAGACCTGCTTGCAGGGGAAGACCTTGGAGAGACACGGCCCCTGGCTCAAGGAGGAAGAAGACAAGATGTGTGGCCAGGACACAAGGGGTAGCAAAGAGTCCCATTGATGTGCATTACTTCAGGCTTCCCCTTGCACCCGCTGCTTTTGCCTTCCTTTTAATCTATTAATTCTCACCCCTGCACTTCCATGTGATGACTGTGCTCTGTCTTCCTCTCACACTGCTAATAGACCTCGATATAATAACCAAGTCAAAACTTCTGTGACTTGAGGTCACAGCCCCGAAAGTGAAACTATTTCAGATTCATTTGAATATTACTTTAATAATCTAATTTCTGCTGCCCTTAAGATTAGTCATGCTCTAAGCCGCTGGCCTCTTCACCTTCTTTTCCCAAGAGATGAAGAGATAGTCTATTTTCCTCCAGGTTTCAGAGGGCTCAGCAACACGTCGCGCTTTAATTTCTCAAGCCCTGGCTGGAGCAGCAATTTGGCAGTTCACCCACCGGCAAAACATTTGACCAGAGCGGCTACCTCACTGGACTACTTCTAAAACTTCAGTAGTTCATTTCACAACATAATCTTTGTGACATTCAAACACGAGGCACTAGAAAAAGCACAAAGAAAGTACCACCAGCCACGCAGCTGCCCGGCCCCCGGTGCCGAGCTGGCTCACACGGACACCCAGCAGAGGAGGCTCGCCCCTGCGCACGATACACCCGCAAACGTGAGAATTGGGCCGATAGTAAATATTTTCTAGAAAAAGCAGCCCCACTTAAAGAAAGATTTTCGGTGAGATCACTTCAGCACGTGAGACAATTTTAACTACCCATGACTTGCTGTTAAAGAGGATCCAGGAGGAACGTGACTCTGGATCAGGCCCCCAAACAGCTGCATATTCTGCCTCCCTCTCCAAAGCTGCGTGGGGAGCACAGCACCATTAGCGTACAGCAGGGATTAAACACTGCTGGAAACTACCAGGAGTACACATCCAGCTCTGCTCTCCCCTGCTCAAAGCACGGTGGGATTTCCATTGCTCTAAATACACCACGGAGCGCAGTTTGGGATCCCATATCGCAGAGATGAGGCATAATCATGAGCCTCCATTAATCACACTGCAGTTTTTCGCTCTGCTCAGGCAAGCATTGGAGCAAGTTTATTTCCTCAGTCAACAAAGGAAGAAAAATTAATGGTAACAGTTAATAATCTTCATCTGCTCGCTATCACTATGCACACACTGCAGCTTTACTCAAGCCCCTGCACAGGCTCTGGAGAGGCATCTCTGGCACCATACACCACAACACAAGCTGCCTTGTCAGTGAAGTTATTTTATGTTTGAAAGGATTACCTGTCATCCGGGTGCAGACTACAGCCATCGCTCCCAGTCTCATCTGACAAGTCAGGAGAGAAGGGTTTGGTTTGGGATCCTTTCTTCCTCCTCTTGCCTTTGATGCTGTAACTGAAAAGGTCTTTTTTTGCATCTCTGTGAAATTGCTGTCTGAAAAATCAGGCGACTCCGGTGACAGGTGACACAGATGTCCTACCACGGTCTCAGAGTGAAATCCAGCCACACTGGATCTATGTTCACAGGCAGGTGCAGCATCAACAGCATCCAGCTGCCATCAGCACCAGCAAAAGACAATGAAGCACGAGACTAATCCTTGGGAAAAACTTTTCTTCTTGATGGCCTTTTGAGCAGGATCGGGCTCCCTGAGGAAATGGGAGCAGGTGAGATCTTCAGGTTTCCCTAAGCCACGCTGGAACAAGCAGAGACACCAGTCCGGGGCCAACCTGCGACGGCAGCACCTGCAGGAAGTTACAACAGTGTTTTAGTTTGGGGCAGGAAGGTGGTCTCTGGCCATCTCACAGCCAAGCTTTGGTTTTACTGCAGAGTGCTCTCTGCGCATGCAAACTAGATTCCTTTTAGTTAAAATTAAGCAGAAAATGAGGTCCAATTGCTAATGGGACCACAGGACCAGAGCAGAGAGAGTCTGGAAAAAGCTCTCCCTGAAATGTCCAACGTAAAGATCGAGTCCTCAGCACCAGCTGTCTCAACTCTGCAGACTGGTCCTGCTGCCCGTGAAGCTCCTCTGCCACAGACTCAAGCCTATTGCCCAAAAACTAGACTGGGAGCCAGGTCGTGTCAGTCTCAATGTGGTACTTTTCACTCAAAATCAGTATCAGGGTACAAAGTGATGCCATGAGTTCCCTGGGATACCTCTCGTTAGAGCAAATATGCATGTGAGAAATACAAATGGCCACCACCTGGAGGAACTTCTCTCCATACACTTTAACAGCAGCCAGAATTTATCCGTTGAATCCCTGAGATGATCTGAAGTGTCAACAACTTCATACTGCTATCTTGCTAGCAAGGTATCCAAACATCTCTCTCTGCTCCATCTTTGTCTCTTATGCTGCTGTTTGTTCATATTTGAATTCCTGCTGTGCTCTCTGCATTTGCTCTGGGTCTCGTGTTCTTTATGTTTACCCAATAAGTCATTTATTTGGGATTTAAGTTAGTTGAGTCAGTAACAATGCTGAAAATCTGTATTGCGATAAAAGCTATGTACAGCCCACTCACACATGCGGGGCCTTAGGACCTTGCTCGTACATAATTCTTAGGTTCAAAAGACCTGCCATGTAAAACACGCACTGAGAGAACTATGCAATTGCATAATTCAAGAGCTAGAAAACCTAGTAAAATTGGTGAGTAGGTTGAGTTTTCGTATCAGTTCCCAGCTCTGTGGTGTTTCTTTACATAGCTGGGCAGAGAGGAGAGGGTCTTTGTCCCTCAGAGCTTCTTTTCCCCAAACGATTTTTGCTAAAGCCTCTAGTGCTAAAGGTGGACAAGAGAAAACATTTGGGCTCTTCCAGGGGTGCTCGGTCTCCCGCCCACATAATAAACTAGTCAGTTCAGCCAGAAGGAACATGCTGAAACTCAGAAGAGAAATAGAGGGAAGTCATGTAAAAACAGTTCTCTGTTCCACCACGTTCTGTTATATTAAAAGGCTCTATTCAGAGAAATGATACAAAACCCAAACTGGTAGAAAGCATTCTGCCATCACACCTATCGGAGATCCCCGACACGCAGTCAAACAGGCAACGGTGCAGCATTTGTACAAGGTACCTCTCCCAGAGAGAGATGTCTGTACACATCCATCCGGGGTACCTGCACGTGCCCAAAAAGCCCTTCCTCCTGGAAGGACAAATGATAACTTCTGCACACTGCTGCCCAGACACATAACTTTTCCTATGCCAAGAAAAAAAGTTCCCTCCCATTATAAATCAGTTAAGGAGGAACAGTGTCTTTGCATTATACAGCCCATAACACAGCAGGGATGTTTAAAAACAAAGCACCAAGGCCAGCTGATCTCCGTGTCCTGCAGACTGCTGGACTGTGATGTGCTGTTGTCATATGCACAGGAGCAAACCAGCTATAAAAATAACTTATGCTTCTATTCAAATAAACCCAGAATACTGTCAGCCGTAGCAAAGGAAGACAAAAATGTTTATTCATAGACCTTTCACCACTGCAAACATCTCAGACACATTAATCCACAAGTTAACAGAGGTCAGGGAAGATTTCCCAATCGAATGCGAAAGGAACAGGAAAAGCAGGCATGGGGAACGCGATTATCCAAAGCTGGACATCAGAGTAACGCCGCCATCCAGACCCAAACATGCTGCCATCTGAAGCAATCAAGACCTCAATTTTTCAATTTTGTTTAACATACCGTATTATTAAGAGGCTACATATAGTTATAAATATTTACCAATAAAGATAAATTAGAAATAAAATTGCCCCAGTGATTAGTGCTGTGTACAAGTAGAGAACGGGAGATGTTTTGTAGTAGAGAGAAATTTAAAACAACCTAACAGGAGGACAGGACACTTGAAGAGCTGAGAACAACCCAGCTGGTTGGATTTTCAGGGTATAACCTGTTTGACAAGGAAAATAAATCCCAAACTTTATTTTTTTTATACCTCTGCACCATCTGGCACTGAACACTATGGAAGAAGGGTCCCGGACTGGGTGGGCAGCAAATCTAACCCAGTGTATTCTTGTCCTCGACCGGCTGAGATGCTTCTGTTTCTGCCTGCACAGCCGCGTGTATGGCTGTCCAGACCCCTGCACGAGCCTCAAGGCAATCCCGATTTACACCGCTTCACAGAGCACCCATGGAAGAAAGCGATACGTCTGCAGGCTGCAGTATGAAATGGCAACAGTGGGAATTAAAAGAATATTTTTCATCCTCTTTTGAGCATAACTACTTATTTTTCCCTAGTGACTACCTGCTAGGTACAGTTAGGAAGTGCTGAAGCTGCATTTTTTTGGCATGCAATTGATCATCTGAAAGTTAGGTACTTTACATAAACACACTGAGGACATTCGGCATAAGAATAAAAAAATGCATCTAAACTCTTATTAAGGGTAAGTGGTGCGCAATGAGGACCAGCTGCACAGCCAGGGACACAGAATTAGTTTCTAAGGTGCTGATCTAAATAGATCATTTAAGCTTAAAATAAAAGATTTGTTTCAAATGTCATTGATCTGACTTGCACTGACAACACGGACAGCCTCTGCCGCAACACACGGCTCGTTCAAACTGATTGGCAGGCACCTCATTTTACTCAAGTTATCCAGCTCGGACCACGAAGGGTCAGGCTGTCAAAACCTTCAGCATCCAATCCTCAGTGTGTGTCAATGGCAGTAATGTAAATGTATATTTATGTGGGGATATTATTAAAGGAGGGCAGGTGAAGAAGAGGAAGAAAAACCACGAGTGAAGCGTTTCGCAGCTTCCCAAAACTAGAGACAGCTGCATCAAAGAAACCCTAACAGTCAATGGAAACCTTGGGCTGAAATAACCATCCTATCTTGCCTAGGATTGTGTAAGAAGATCCTTAATCTTGGTGAGGACTGCAGTATTTTTACTACTCCCAAATGCCTAAGCCCATCAAACAAGGATCAAAAAAAAATCAAGCCTTAGGACGATGCTGAAATTGCAGCATCAGCAGTACCTTGTGTTTCTTGAACAAATGCCTAGCGCATTGGAGCGAAGCCGTCACCCCGGCTCCCACGAAGGGGACCAAGTTCCTCGGCATTCGCCTGGCAGCAGAGGATCCTTGCCCCGCAGTCTGTACTTTCCCCTTGCACCTCTTGAAGTAAATTTGGATGATGCCCAGAAAGATAAGCAAATATCAAACGTGAGCAGGCCCTGTGAAGTCAATTGATCGATGAATCAATAGGAACATGTGGGGAAAGCTATTGCAGACGAGGAATTGTGGTGAAGCTCTTGCAGAAGGGCTCTGTGTAAGCATTATGCACAGGTTCCCCAGTGGCACCGAATACCTGGGCAGCTAGACAGGTCGTGAATTTAATCAAACCTGACCTATGCCTGTCATTAAAACACAAGCAAAGTTTTCAGGAAAAATTAAGATTTTCCCTTCCAACAAGAAATAGTTTGCCCCGTTTCATCACGCAGCAGCGCAGATTAGGTTGTTCTTCCAGTTAAAACTGTGCATTTTAGCAATGTTTATTAAAGGTTTGTAGTGGAGAACAGCTTTTTTACAGTGAGAACTATGAAAATGTAAACCTACTTTTTGACACCACAGATCCGTTACTGCAGGCAAATCTGCTGGACTGCAGATCACGGATTAAGCTATTCACTAACAGCTTTCTATGGGGAAAACATTAATCTGCAATGAAAGCATATACGCATGGGAGTGGGTAGGATGTGAATTTTATGCTAATATTATATAACTCTGGAACTACAAGCAGAGAAGACATGTTTTCCCAATATAGAGATGCGTTCAATGCATTTTACCTTTTAGGAGTATTATATTCATATATATGTATAGGTGTCTCTATATATACATACACGTATGCAGAGGACATTAAAGGACAAATAATCACTCCCTACTACATCAAAATTCAACTGTTCCATCGACATAATTTAATACTGAGCTACACAACATCATTTAGACAACCGTTCAAGTCATGATTTAAAGACTTCAAGTGATGGAGAAGCCATCATACCCCGAGGTAAATTATCCCAACAGTTAATTGCATTCATTGTTAAAATTGTGCACATTATTTTTTCTCGATTCATCTTGCTTTGGCTTCCAATCTGTGACTTTCGACCCTTTAACCCTGAGAACCTGTCTGAGACGACAAAGACTGACATCTGCCTTCCAGCACAGATGACCACCAAATTCAAGGAGGAAAACAGAATTGTCAGAATATGGCAAAAGCTTTTTTTGCCAAAATAACCTTCAATGGGTTTTGTAAAATGTATGAGTAAATAGCATCAAGATGTTTGGTTGGGTTTGAGGGCTTTTTTCCCTTTTTGTATGGAGTTGAGGAATCATTTTGTCTTTTTACATGATTCAATGTCATCTCTTTACTGGAACTGAAATCTCCTCCAGTGTTTTCACTAAAACCCCTTTTTAAAATCCCATCACCAAATTGGAAGGAAGGTTAGGCCGATTTCCCTGCCTCTAGTAATGCTAATCCCTGTCTGGATATATTGCTAATTCATCAGTGCCAGCGACAGTTTAGCCCGGAGGGTCACAGAACTACTTCTAAAGAGCATATTTTTTCTCTTGCCCTGGGTGCAGAACAGATTGCGGCAAACGGCAACATCTCCCAAAGATTTCCCAGGAAGGGAATTTAGTGGCTCCCTTAGAGGTACATGTAACTTTCTCTTGTATCCTCAAGATGCAATATTTTTTTGGAACAAAGTGGGAAGGTTTCCAACAAGTCTGTAAAACATATGTTTGTTTGCCCAGTAGTATTACCCTGCCCACTTGGATCCTGGATCTGAGAAAGAGCTTTTGTCTAAAATGCGGAAAGAAACAAACTCCTTCTGTCAGTATGAGGAGGTTTGTCGTGGGTGGCTGATTAACAGTTTTGTTTGAAGCCCCCAGTTAAAACTATTGGCAATACCACCTTTGTGCTGGGTGGTTCCTGGTAATGAGATATTTTAGCAATAGGGAGAAAGGAAGGATTTGCTATGAAAAATTATAGGTATCAAAACCACGAGGACTTTTATCAGCTGCTGTAAAGCAAATAGGCGTAGGTTCAGTTTTGGAGGACCTCCAAATTTACTGTTTGGCCCTTCAAGTTTTCTGTTGCTTTTTTAGGGCACTCTATTGTACTGTCTGTAAGGCAAATATGACGAACCATGTGATAGTGTATGGTGTGCAGGAGAGAATAAATGACTGCATAATGTTTCCTGGTGAGGTTTCTGTGCTAATTACCACTTTTCTTTTTTTGTCTTTGTTTTCCCCAACTACATTGTTCCAAGATAATGAAATTTTCTCTTGCAAAATTTTCCATGACAGTTTCTTTTTAAACAATGCAGGAAAATAAGTATTTTAAAGTGATGATTATCCACAACTGATGCATGCAACAAAGAGTTCAGTTTCAGTTCTCTGCAATTCAGCTTTCAGCACTGTAGGTGGAAAGGATTATTATATAATTTACTTTTTAAAATAACTTGAAAAAGAAGGTGAAGAAGAGACACCAGCAACAAAACTACCTTCAACAGTTATAGCTAAAAAAAGTTTCTGATACTGTATGCCAGACGTCACTACAGTCAGACCCAAAGGGTTCCGGGATTGTATCCGAACAATGGGAAACTATGAAGGGAGCTGATAAGAAAGCTGTGATCACCTTGTTCAAGGCTATCGCTGGCTCACCAATATTTCAATAATCCTATAACTTCTTGACAGAAGAATGCGCTCTCAGCCAGTTGTTTTTACTTGAGCTGCTGGGGATAGATATTATTTTCTTCATCTGCCTAAAAAAATTATTTTAAACCAGCAAATAAAGCAAAATTTGATTGGTATTTGGATAATTCCAGATTAATGTGGCTCCAAATTCCAACAGCTTTGGAGCAGTGCTTTTTAGCACTGATACATATTCCCACTGACAGCAGGGTCTCTACACTTTCGTGTGTAGCATAGGCTGTGACTTTCATACTCTAGCACATTTTTCTTTTAATTCTTTTAATAGCACATGATAACTAATGCCTCAGTTCCCTGACAGTAATGTGAGATTCCAAGGTGAATGCAGCATAAAACCCACTGCTTTTAGCAAGAAGTTAAATTCAACTATTTGGACAACATGAAAGATGAATATTCAAGTTTATTAGCTAACTCCACCCACTCAAAGTTTGTTCCACGACATTTGCAAATAGATTTACATTCTTATCAAACGCCACATAATTTCAGGCAGATCTCTATTTGCTGTCTGTTCTGTTCTTCTAGCAGGTGCTAAAGAAGGAAAGGTTAATACCAGAGGTTACTGCAAACTAAATAGAAAATAGATTGAGTAACACTTTAATATATTGAATCCAATAGAAGACAGTGCAGTAACATGAATGCATTAACTACTCTTGGGATAACACCCTCACATACCAAGCTAGATGATGATTTCTCTGTGCTGCAGCCTTATTCCAGTCCCTGATGCTGCAGGACAGGCAGTCACTTGTCCTTGGACTTGCAGACAGGGTTTTGCTCTATTTGCCCTACCAATCTTGTCAAAGAATTGAAGAGATGTGGATAGGCAAGTCATAAATTTACTTTCCTCTTCACCAGCATCAGCAGGATATATAAATTACCGTGTTCCTCTTATTGACTGGAGCGCTCCACTATCACATCCCCCTTCGCCGGGGCTGAGAAGGTGGGAATCCAGTGGGAGACAGGTGGTAATTGATGCTGGTGAGAAGGGACAAACCAAAAGGTCAACGCTAGCTGGTGTCTGAAGAGCATCCCAGGCTCTACCACAGGAAGAACAAGCTCTTCCTGCTTCACCCTACAGTTACACAGACAATTCCCTTAAAGACAGGGAATTCCTCAGACCTTAGAGTAGCGGGGACTGTGCAAGCAGCTTTGGAGGAAAGAGAAGAGGGTTGTTTGACATTGCACAGCTCCTGACTCTATGTCAAACAGACAGAATAGTTTCCAGCTTTGGACCCTGAAGTCCAACACCCAGATCCCCGGTGCAACATCTGAAACAGCCGCCCTGCTCGCAGGGACGTGGACCGTCCCCGGCTGATCACAGCCTCTCTCTCCACATGCCCCCTCTCCTCCTCCCTGCACTCAGCTTTGAGGATGCCACACTGGGAAGCCCAGCGGAGGATCGTTTCACTACTGCCATCAAAACCAGCAGCCGAGGGGTCGGCAAGAGGCAGTCCACCCAACGCCAAACCGCATAAAGGTGTCTTGCAACGCCACCTGTGCGCAGCAAAGGATATATTCTGGCCGAGGTCCAGCGGAGACATGTCTCGGAGGCAGGGGATTGCCACTACAGAGGTAGGCCAACGGTGCCCCTGTTTGTGTCTCAAGGGGCAAAAAGAAAGTGTCTTTAAAGCGTTACACGTTGATCCTGCTACAAATGAGCAGCCAGTATGGTGCGCTGCCTCGAGCAATTTAAGAGAAAAAGCAAGAGCCATTGCTCCAAATACTGCTCCAGCAGTGGACAGGCCCTTCGAAAGGATCTGCCAGTCCAGCTTGTGTTTTGTTGCTTGATGCATCATCCACCTAAAAGCATATGGATTAAGAGCTCTAATGCGTGGTCTGGAGATGAATGTGCAAAACCCCTTCTCATTTCAGGACGAATATCATCCCAGGCTGATCTTCTTCCATGATGTATTCATAGACATAAACCAAAAAAAAAGCCCTTCAGAATCCCTTCATTTCAGAAAAAGAGATTTTTTCTTGGATCTTTGCTTCATTTTGCTTTATTTCATTTTGCTGATTCTTGTATTCACAAGTATGCATTTTTATATGCACGCCTCTATATGGCAGCGGAGAAGCACGGATTCCTACCAAAAAAGAAAACTTTTTGCTCTCTTGTACTGGAGAATATTTCATGAGCAACTCCAAGAGACAGGAGAGGGAATTAGAGCAGCCTCCAACGGGAGCTGTAAATACTTTTGTAACAGCTGAATTACACTGCTTTTGCTGAAAACTTCCAGCTGTGCAAAGGCCTGTGAGCTTGCTACAAGTGACTGCAGTGTTTGTGAAGATGCATTCAGCAAGAGGTGCCAGTTTAGCAATGACAAACTGCTCCGCAGCAACCCATGCCTACAAGGGGTGTTCGTGGTTCCCACTCTCAGGTCTGTGCCACGAGACACTAAACACAAAGATCTGTTTGCTGAATACAAACTCTCTGGCTCCTGTTCAGAAGTACCAAGTTAGGAGAAAAATTTGGGAGGGCTGAGGCCAAGGTGCCGAGGCACCTCTCTAAACCACACTGAATTCCTCTGTCTTCTTTTGAAAATCCTTTTTATCCTATGAAAATACAGTCTGGCTGTATGTCCCCATCCCCACTTCAGAAATTTTCGCCTCCTCATTGCTGGATGAGGCCATCCTGCACATTTCCTGACATCCCAGCATCTGAGGCACTGCCCAGCATTTCTGTATTCAGACAATACTGCTTAGATGGGAAACATCTCGCCCTCAGCCTGCACAGAGCTGAGGAGCTGCAGCCCTCACGCAGTGCCAGGCCCTGCCATCAGACAGCTCACAAGCATCCGGACATCATTCCCTGGCAGCACATTCCAGGGAGACGCAGGAGGAAGAGGGAATGAGGCCCCACACTCCTCCCTGGGCTTGGGGCAGGCGCCCCAAGTCTGATGATCTAGAGTCCTGGCTTAGTCTGAACCAGCCCTGCCTGGATTTCTAATTTCTCCCCAAAAATGTTGCTGCTCGATGTAGTTATATCTTAAAAATACCTCAATTCAGTGTGCTCTAAAGTCTGGATTGTAACAAGCAGACACCGTCTTACAGATTATTCAACAAAGCTTTCATTAATCCAATTATTCACATTTGTGTGTATTTTTGTGTACCTCGCATTAAAAACAGTAACTTTAAAAAATGGTGGACACTATTCACAGGTATCTCCTGACTTTTCTAATAGGCCAGGTTTTCCTTTGCTTTTGTCCCATATTGGATTAAAAAATGAGGCTTAGTTTTGTTGTTGTTTTCTTTTTTTTTTAAGAAGGATGAAAAATTGCATGGGTGGATGCCCTGTGGACCACTGGAGCATTGTTTTTCTATGCATGCACAAGCATGTTTCTATAGTACTGCGAGGATGCAAGCTAATGCAAATTATTAATTGCCCATTCTCTGTTTTACATGCCCATGTCTGGCAGACTATAGGTCACAGTAAAAGCATAAAGCAAAAAAGATGAAAGGTGTGTGTTGATTACCACTCAGAATTGAACAGGCTGCTGATCGGTGGGACCGTAATACCTCATAAAGATGATAATGATTCTTCCCCCTCCTTTTCCATCTTCATAAACAAGCTCAATTCCATCAGGTTGCATGAAGGGCTCAAAGAACAATGAACAAACATAATCAAAATTCCAATATGTTTGCGTTAAGACTGAAATGAGCAGTGACATACCTGGACTGTTTAATGTCTTTGCCATCTGCCCTGGAGTAAAGAAAAATATATACCTTTCTCTTCAAAAAATGAGGAGAAAAGCAATTAATTATATGAGGCTTCTTCTTACTACTAGTGACCAGACCTGATGCCCAGTCCAACAAACTGGATCCGGATATCTCCTACGCGTTGCTGTCACCAGGTCACTGTGGCCCAACTTTCTGGCTTATGAATTTCCGGAGAAACCAATGCGTTATTTTGCAAAGTAGTTGTTAGTTGGAGTTTCTGCTTTGTGACCTGTTCTAACCACAGGCTGAGTTAATCACTGAAGTCCCTTTCACAGCATTTCTTCTGTGAAATCGTATTTCTCATCACTGAAGGCGAATTCACTCCCCAGCACAGCAATCAGTGTTGAATCCTCCATTGCTTATAGCTGCAAGCTCTACCTTTCCTTCTGTGCTATAATTCCCACCTGCAAAGGATTCTGGGGGACGGTGCCTCTGAGCATCTCTCAAAGAGCTGGAGGAGGCAGCGCTGCTGAGTTTGGTCCTAGCACTGCTCCTCTCCAGTCGTCATGAACAGCATATGCTCGGCCTGTGTTTAGGAGCAGTGCTTCTACAGGCATTTGTGCTTTTACACTCTCCCTCAACCCCGTGCTTTAATTGTCATTCAGCTTTCAAGGTTGCCCCACGGGAGGCTGCGACTATGTTTAAAACAGTTGGCCTCAATACATCAATACCGAGAAGCCTATCTGCGAGACAAGCCTTGGGCTCTCACCCTCTATCTGCCATCTCCGAAACACCCCAGGTAGGTTGAGGTTGTGACCATCAACGGGACGATGACCTGCTCTTTCACCCAGCTACTCTTTACACCACTGCATTACAGTCAGAAAAGATCCCTCCTGCAACTAGCCCTAAACATTCATTACCCCCCGGCCTCTCACGCTACCACAGCTTCGCATGCCGGGATCCCTTCCTCAGGCTCTCGAGCATCTTTGAATGCTAACAGAATGCAATCGAGTCCTCTCTTCTCTCTTTTGTCAAGGTGGCTCCTGGAGCCTCTCTTCCCGGGCTCGCCCTCCTAATGCCTCGATAAGCCTTGTAACGCTGCCTTTACACTCTGGTGATATTGTAAATATCCTTCTTTAAACCGACTGCCCAGTGCTGGACGTGATATTTCAAATGAGGTTTTACAAAGGCTTTGTATAACGAAACCATTCTCTCTCCTGATTTTAACTAATCCTCTTGCTTATTCGCCATAAGACCTGATTAGCTTCTCTTGCATCTGCCACACACTTGGATCTTTACCTTCTAATTATCACATGCTTTTATCCCTAAGTCTCCTTCCTTTGCTGTTTTTGCACATCTGTTATTCAAAGCACGTTTTTCTTTCCTTCAAGCTGCCTCACCTTACCTGCACATGCATTGCAATTTCTACGACTGTGTCCCAGATCTAAGGGTCTTCTTAAAAATGTGTTTATTTGACAGAATAAAAGTGTTTTAAACATTAACTCGTCAACACCGCGCTGTCTTCCTGAGTCTGCAGACAGCCTACAACAACAATTCACTTCTTTCAGCACCACCTCACTTATCCCGATCATTTGTTGACTTCAAAGCTTAAATACAGTGATTTAAAGGTCAACACTCTTAGCTAGTCACTTAACCATAATTTTAGCAGAATTTATTCTGTTAACGTACTTCTTTTCCATCTCAAATTGCCTCCCCAGAGGTTAGAAACCCCATCTGTCTCTACCCTTCCAAAACCTCCAGCTGCGATTTCACAGTGATAAATTGTCAATGCAAACATTTTTGGCGTATTGAGAAAGCTGAAGTGTTCGGCACAGTAAAACAAATATGATTGAAGGGTCTACAGCACTGATTATGTTATCCAGTTGTCTATTTGGTTCATTAAAAAAAAATATCATGTTTATATCTAAATAAAACTACCCCACAATTTCCATTTGCTGCGCTAGCAAGCAGCAGAGCTCAGGCTCCTGAACACAACCCTCCTGCGTTTCCATTATCATTGCCTGAAGGGACCGCTGTCATCACCCAGGGCGACCTCTTCCACGTTACAGGCCGCAGAGCTTCACTTGGTGACCCTGGCTGTAAACCCAATAACCACTAACTGAATCGTAGTCTGTGTTTCAGAAAAGTACGTGATATTCAAGTAAAGACTTTGGGAAACATACTCTGAAAGGGGGTAAGTTACTCCAATGGTTAATTACCCTCACTATTAGAAATGCGTGCCTTCTTTCCAGTTTCCATGTCATTTACAACCTATCTTTGTATCCCCTGTACAAAGCAGAAGTCTTTTTTGGTTGAATACGCACATAAATACACTTATATGCATGTACAACCCTTAAAGAGAAAAGAGAAGACAGGCTCACAGACAGCATGAATATGAAAAACAGCATAGCTGACAAGTCTCAGGCTCTGGACATTGCCCATCTCTACAGAAAACGGTCCCAGCTGAGGGAGCTCTGAAGGCAGCGCTCTGCCAAGTCCCATTGCTAAGGTCGTCTGTAAAACCATCAGGCCAACAACCGCCTACACAGTGTGGATCTGTTAAAGCGCAGCATAATTTAACTCAGCCTCAATTTCTCCTATAGAAAAGTGCACATTAAATGATGATTATGTGACAGCCTGAGACAGCAAGGGAGAGTACGCAGCAGAGCAGGAGAGCCCTCACAGTCTCACATTCCTAAAATGTGCCAAAAAAATGGAAGGAAAAATCCTCACCGGGAGGATTTATATCAATTTCAGCAATGCAGTTGATAAATTATTAGCTGTTCATCCTTCATCTGTTAACTCATTTATATTCTCAAACAGCTGCATCAGATTAGTCAGACAAGACTTATTTTTAGGGTCTCCGTGGCAGGATGGGGTTGTTACCACCTGCCTCCTGTTCAGCAACGCATTGCCTTTTCTCCAGGAACTGATTCAGTGCTGTACTTGAATGGTGTCAAGCCAGATGTCGGTAGCTTTTTATGTGCTTTAAACAACGAACATCGGCTTTCAGTCGCTGCTGTCGGACCTCGATGTTGGCTGAGGCCACGCAGAAGCCAGCTGCAAGGGCCACAGCTCAGGTCACACCGTTTACCTGGGAGCATCAAAGTAGGTGGCACTGGGCTGCGTGCAGCTTGTTTGCTGGCTTGCTGCCGGCTACAGCCTTGGGCTGACCACCTCCTCCTGCCATCACTCTTCGGTGAAATTGCACAAATGAAACATGAAACAGAAAATGCAAATCACTGACTGAAGACAAAGAACTCCGGGCAACTAACGATGAGGATTTCAGCAGCCATCAGGAATGACCAGCGTATGAACTCACATGCACACGTAGCTCCAGGTCACCTCTGGAAATCAATTCAAGACAAACCCATTGACAGTTCTCCAGCATAGCTGTAGATGGGGCATTGCTCACCCCATCAACCTCTGTTTTTAAGAAGGTTTCATAATAACTAGCTCTCAGCTAAAATGCACTTTGACATTTATTATCTCCAACCAAACGCACCCATTACTCTCTGACAAAGCCTGCCTTTGACAAAACATTTAAGGAATCGGTCGACGGCAACAGAAGTGAGTCACCAGCACAGAAAGACTTGGTGACCTGGGCACGGATGCTTTAATGTGACCAGTGGCTCAGCACAAAGCTATTTTCCACAAATCCAACCCAATACTGCAGGAAACAGCTGCATGGCAGGATTGTCTCCCCTGCAAACCAGCTCTTCTAGAAGGACCTAGGGAGGGATCATGGTGGATAATCTGTTAAATGAGAGCTCTCTGCACGACACTGGAGTGAACAACAAAAGAAAATAATGATTAAGAATGCCAAAACTAAGTAATCTTGGAGTAGGAGAAGTAAAATTACCTTTGGGAATAGCTTTGGGGGTGCCACCACTGTGTTCTACCCTGGGCTACCAGTCATGAAGGGTACAGGAAAACGCTTAAAGATGAAAAAAAAAAAAGCCTCAAGACTAATTAGAGAATAAGAAAAGCTGTAATATTCTAGCTCATCAGAAAGAAGATTAAAGGGTAAATAAGGATAACTACAGAGGACTCAAAATTAATAGAGGAATTCTCAGTTTAGCGTGCAATATGTTCTGACAAGAACCAGCAGCTGGAAGTTCTGGCCACAAAAGGAAATTCAACCTAAAATGTAGTACAAGTTTTCAAGAGTGACAGTAATGTAACCATGGGACCAGACTAGCAAGGACTGTGGTGGGTTCTCTATTGACAACATTCATTTTGTTAGCATGGGTATTTTTTTTTCGGTAATATCATCTTTCATCTCAGCACACCTATTGAACTGGAAGAAAAAATAATACTGTGGCCATTTCATACTCTGTCCTGCCCAAGGAATCAACCCAAATAGTCACAGTGATGCTGCCGCAACATCAGCATCCATCAGCTCACCCCCAGGAAAATTTTGTCCTTAACCCTAGCACTTAGAAGCTTACTTCCAAAAAGAAGAGTTTACAGCTCTTTTTTTTTTTTTTCCCAAAAGAAACAAGGAAAACATTATCCCAGTTCCATGTTTCATACAAATGAAACACTTCTGAACTGAGAGAAGCAAGTCCATCGGCCCACCCTCAGCCACACAGCACACAGCAGAGCTGATCCTATATGGATATTCCTGTGCCCAAGACACCGCTAACAGGAGATCAGTCCATTTGGAAGAACAATTTGATCTATACAGATAACTCTTTAGAGAATATAAATCAGAGTAACATTTAATTTCTCTCCCTCTTTGTTTCCTAAGCGTACATCATATCAGTGTATCATCTTTATCCATTAAGAAGCAGTCCGAGATCCAAAACTGATTTTGTTATAGGATTTATGTCTTTAATTTCAATACAAGTAGAATAAATGCCTCTGAAGAAACTTTTTGACCCTATGAGGACATGCTATTACAGTAAAAGAATGGAACTGGCCCTGCCAAGTGTGCACTAAGTCTGCTTGTCTCAACGTGGTGGGTTAACTGACTCGGAGCAAGTGTGAAAGATAAAATGAAACGAAAATAAATTAAACAAAATGAAATTAAAAGAAGAGAAGAGAGAAGAGAGAAGAGAGAAGAGAGAAGAGAGAAGAGAAGAGAAGAGAAGAGAAGAGAAGAGAAGAGAAGAGAAGAGAAGAGAAGAGAAGAGAAGAGAAGAGA
>JAOBAS010000072.1:81792884-81802958 GCA_025311575.1 Elanoides forficatus | reverse complement strand
AAGAGAAGAGAAGAGAAGAGAAGAGAAGAGAAGAGAAGAGAAGAGAAGAGAAGAGAAGAGAAGAGAAGAGGAAGAGAAGAGGAAGAGAAACGAGGGAAGGCTCCTACGCTGGCAGGCACTGCTCCAGCCTGCCATGCCATCCAGTCCTGCTACCCCTGCTCCTCCTGGGGCATCGCATCTAGCCGGGATCAATTCGGCTGAAGGTCAGCTTGGGCTCTCTGTTTTAGTCTGAGCAACCAGGTGGGTTTATAACATTCCTGGGGAGGCGATGCTGAGCAAGCTGTCCTCCCCATGGCACCTCCACACTCGACCAGACACACTTGCAGCCCTGCCAACCTCACCTTCCACAGCCCAGTGCTAAAACCTGCTTTTGTACCTTGCAGACCTTAAGTACAGACACAGCTGCGCAATAAACAGCATCTCTGTCCCATTCTCACTCCCTTGCGTTCCTCCCCAGTTACCAAAATATGCTGCAAACTGTTTTTGCACTGGCTCCTTTAACAAAGCAGACTTTCTTTAACCTGCATCTTTGTCCACACTGCATCCAAGGAGGATCTTTGCTTACAAAAATTCCCACTGGCTTTTTATCCACTAGCCTTGCTGTGCTAGGTAATAGTTCTAGCTTTTTTAAAAACCCTACAAATCAGGAAATGCTTTCAAATACAGTAGGATTTTTTTTGGTTTGTTTCTTTCTCTCCGTGTCAAATTCCTGAATCTTGGCAGTCATCAGATAGCCAAGAGAAACTTTTCCCCTCCCTAAGGCAACTAAAAAACCGCACTCCATATCTAAAAAAAAAAAAAACAACCAAGACTTGTAGTAGTACATTACGAGGGAAGAGAGATCACTGCTAGCCTCAACTGGCCTTAGACTGTGATTTTTGCTGGAGAGGGGTTTGCCCTCTCTCCCTCTCAAAGTCACTTCTCCCTGCTCTGATTTAAAGGAATTTTCAAAAAAACCCCACATTATTTTAAAGAGTCTATCACCTGGATGCTCCAGTGTGGTAGGAGGGCTGCTTTGCATTAGGAGCAGCACTTGCTGCAGCAGGCTAGCACAAACAAAGCAGGCCACAAGCAATTGTTTTCTATAGGAAGAGAAATAAAAATAGAGGAAGTTTGAGAGGAGCCATGAGGAGCTTTAATGTCTGCCACCAAATATCCAGTTTCATCTTAGATATGCTAAGACAGGCAATCGTAGTGCTGCTCTGAAAAGGGCATCCCACCACTCATCGCTGTCATTAAGGTGTTGATTTGATAACACGCTTCAGCATGTGCTGAACTTTTAACATGAGAACCACGAGTGAAACTACACACGCTGTAAGCACTTTGCTGTGTTTGTGCCGAATCTTTTCAATGAAGTTTTCACCCGCCTCCTCCAGGCTCCTCCACAGCTCCCTTACATTTCAAAGATCATTGCCATTAATTTTGGATAAGGATGCTAGACCCAAGGATTTACACCTATGATTACACCCGGACAGCATCTCTTTTCCTTTTTTTGAAACAGACTTTCCAACTTCATCCAAGAGATGGGAAGGCCAGGTGTACGCGGTAAGGAAAAGCATCCCTGGTTTGCTACAGGACCCCACGTACAAAGGGCATGGCTGAGCATCCCTGCCCTGAGCGTGCAACAGCCACGGCGGTTTCCCAGGCACTGCTGCTGCATGGTACCTGTTTCTATGCATATTTATTCATAAAAGAGAACAAACATGGGAATGCCTTAAGGTGAAAATAGAGTTAAGTATCACAACAGGAGAGGAAAGAAATAAATCTCAAAATACCAGGTTAGTTTTAGTGGACAATATTATTTATATGCTGCAATGATCACATACACTGAACTGGAAACTCAGGTGCTGCTGAAAGATTGAGGGATTGCAGCATTCCTCTGACAAGGTGTGATTTAAGGATGAATTTTATTTTTCCCAGGGAAACTTGATATTTTTCAGTGTTTTAATTTCCCCCCACCCCCAAGTTAAATATTTTGGTTTAATTCCCACGTTCTTAATGCATACCTGGTTAGCTTTCTCAGATCACAGCACTGAGAATAATGGATCTCTGTATCTTATATGATGGACTTTTAATAAGAGAGTTTCTGTCTCAAAAAGCTCATCTAAACTAGGCAAGGTAGACTGAGGCAGGCATGGAGATGCCTCCCCACCATCACCACACGAGCTGAATCAAGTCAAGATAGAGCCGGTACCTGCAGACTCCCACAGTGGAGGGTTACAGCTGAGGTGGGAGCAGGAGGAAAAAGGAGACAACAGAGAATCAGCACTTTCTGCTTTGGCCCAACAATGTCCAGATGTGGTGGGCTGACCAGCGAGTGAGCCACCACTGGGCTCTCCTACACCAAAGCCTAACTGGCACTCATCTACATCTCACCATGAATTAGAGCAATCGAAAAGTTAATCAGATTTATGGCTGGATGATGTAGCCCCAAGGAAGCGTTCCCACAAGAGGATTGCTGCCAAGTCCTGTTTTCCCCCTCTGCTAGAAAGCTGCTTTGGCAATATTATGCTCTCAAGATCCTCTTTGCAACAAAGGTAATTTTTAAGAGCCATTTAAACATATTTTTGGCTGCTCTGTCCTGTCAGATCAGTGCTAAGCAGCCAGAGTACACCAAGAATCAGCATGTATCAAAAGAAGTCGGCTGGTGCTCGCTGCTGAGAGCGTGTGGGGCAGGGTGCAATCCAGCAGATAAAACAGCAGGTTAACATGCAGGGCTATGTCTGCAGCAGTACACCAACCGGGGTCACAGCAGGGACTCAGGACACTGATCCGCAGATGTCCAGACAGTTCAGCTGTTAACCTGATTCCTGCAAGTGTTTTGGCCCAGGGAAACCAGCATCCAGCAGTGTCCTGCCAGGATCCAAGGGACAGAAGAAACCCAAGGGCTGTTTCTACTAGGTTGCACATGAACCACGTTGGGCCATTTGCCCCCAGAACAAGAGAAACATGCTCTGCCTACAGTATAGCTATAGCCTAGGCTATGAAGACTACATTTCCAGTTTTGCTACTGGTTTTGCTGCTCATCTTTAGACTTCAGTTTAGTCTCTCTCTTGTTCTTTTGCTCTCTTACAGGTAGTCTTTGATTTTGGACTGTAAGATGCAAGTCCATTGTGGAAGGCTAGAAAAAGTGTCTTTACTCTCCCTCGCACAGTTCCGGATGGAGACCCAATGATTTTGCAAATAAAGAACAATAAATAACACAGTTACCTAATTGCATTTGCTCCAATTTAAATTTGAGCAATGGGTGACTACTGCTTACACGCATGCACACAAATGCTATCGATTTCCTCGGAGCTACTTTACAGGAATCTGATCTAAAGAGTACGTTAGAGAAAGAGGTTCATCTCCTCTCTGTAATTGCACTGTTTGCTAAGCCATGGACACGTATACTTGGAGCTGGTGTTTTTACAGTAATTCGGAGACTCCTTGCCACAGCGGACTCTCCTTGGCTCCTTTACTGGCTGGTGAAGGAGCTGCAGCACAGGCACAAGTAAGATGACTGAGCTATATAGGAGGATGAAGAATTTAGAGGCAACCAGACGACAGTGCCCAAGGAACGTGAGCTGGAAGAACAGAGTACATAGATGCAGCGGCTCCTCGCTTAGAGTAGCTTACGTGACTTACTCAAGGTCAGCAGAAACTGAGGCCTGGGCTCCAGACTGCCCTAGTAATTGCTGAGCCAACTTCCCTTTCTGCTTCTCTTTCCCATTTTTATTTGCGGGCTGTATCCTTCCAGCTGGAAAATATCAACCCAGTGGGACATGGATTGCCTGTGAGGCAATTTGGATGGCTGCTAAATTAACTGAAGGAGAAAAGTCTGCAATATATCTTCCCTCCAGTGGTAGATCAGCTCATGCCTAGAGGAGGTTTTGCTTTCAGAAGAGATACAACACACATGCATGATTCAGATAAATCACAGCCATCTCGAAGAGGTCCACTGCTCACACATGAGAAAACCCACAACTGCAGGCATTGCCCAGATAAAAGGAACCAGCTGTCACCTACCTTTCCAAGATAAAACAAGAAGATAAGACAAATAACCTCTGCACACTGAAAACTGCATAGTCATACAGCACGCTGCCTGAGCATCACTGACAAAACATTGCTAGTCAGTCTTGCAAGGCTAGCAGTAGGCCCTCCTCCCATTTTAACCAAGTGCAATCTAAAGCACCAAGAGGTATAAATTACTTATTTCAAGCTATGCCACAAGTAAATAGCAGAAGTGGACTCCTGAAATCCCAGATCCCTGTTCTCATCTCTGCACTTGGACCCTGACAAGTCGACTATCAGACCTGGCAGGGCAGAGTGTTAGAAAAGGAGGGTTAAGGTGGATCAGAAAAATAATTCTCTCTATTATAAACTCCAGGGCCATCGATACTACTTTATGAATTTCAGCTCCCTAGCTCCCCTTCTCCCGACTATTTTTGTAGTCCTCTGTCAAGAAACAGAGCATGGCAGTCAGTAGGGGAATTGCTGTTGCGTGAGAAACATTCCCCTGTTGATAAACCCATACACTATCACTTTGCCTTCACTTCCAGCCTAAGTTTTCCCTTTGATTTCCTGCCATTTCTGTTGCAGAGGCTGCAGATACCTAAATCCAGAGCTCAGCGTTCCTCCTTACATAAAACATCTTCCAAACACCTCCATTCCCTTTTGGTTCACCATGTGACTTTAACCACAAAAACTCAAGAAAGAAATACCTCTTCCATCTCACATAAAAGAATTAAGAAAGTCCCTGCTTGTAAGAAGTCTGCAAAACCACTGCAAGCTGAATTGAAGGAGTCTATCAGATCTCTGGGTTTTCTCAGCATGAATCAAACATGCAAATATGCTCAACCTAGCATGGGGGAAGATTTTTTTGAAGGCAACAATAGTCAACTGTCCACCCTTCTATTAAAAGCATATGGAGTCATGTTAGCTGGATCACGGGACTCGCCATAATAATCCTTTGCATGTCTTCCATCCAACAATGTCAGATCCTGGATTCTTTGCAAATAGAAGTAAATCCCCTAACATTTGCCATAATTATGGCATGGAGTCCCCCTGAGGGAGAACTTCTGCATCTCTGAGTCTGGCAATGAGTCTTAAGCCTCAAAGCATAAGGATGGAGCCTCACAAATTTTGTGAAAAACTTCTCCATTACCATCCAGTCTATTTTCAACTCAAAAGTTGTTTGTTATCTGATTACTTTAAAAAGAGAGTGAACAAAATGCGTTGAGGGCAGGATTTACTGGGATTTACTGATGGTGAAACTGTGGGACTGGGAGACTCCAAAAGAGTGAGCTCTCCGTGCTCTGTAAGCAGAGACGGTACAGGACATATCCATGTGTAACAAGGCATGAGGCCAGATGCCATCATTTGAGTTATGTCGGGGATGAATTAGGAGCATTGATTTCAGATGTTACCGTGACCATAGGGAGTGTCTAAGAAAGGGAGCAGGGACCTTTGTGTGCGTTCAGGATAATACAGTTACCATCCTTCAAAATCAAAGTCGCTAGCTTTTTTCTCTCTCTCTATTCAGGGAACAGATAATATCATCAAAGCCTAAAATATTGTCAAAAGTATTGCTCTGGGGCTAGTTCATAAGCAATGCACCACAATAACAAATGAAATATGTGTATAAATATAAAAAAGAACATTTCCAGAAGATCAAGACTATGGGAGTGAAAAGAATATATACTCTCAGCAGAGGGTAGCTCCAATGACAGCTAAAGGACAGCAAGAGCTTGAATCATCAGGAGCGAAGTTTAGGAGAAATTTTATTACTCTTCTAACTTCTGATCAGTGTCAGGAGAGAATTTGCTTCCACACAGACAGTGGTAAGACAGGAGGAGGATGCATACTGCAGAGAAGAAAGATACTTGCAGATCAAGACGCTGGCATGGGAAACTGGCTTCTTCTCCTGAGTCTCTGTGCATGAGAGAGGCAACCGACCTGCATAAGCAAAAGCCCATGTCATATTGAGTGATACCCTGAGTGACTCATTGACTCCTGAAAGTTCTTTTGTGCCTCAGCAACCACACTGGGAGAAAAAAAACCCAACAAACCAAACTCCTTTTCACCAGCGTGTTAAATTTTTTTTCACAAATCTTTAACAACAGGTGCCATCTCTTACCATGGCTGTATTCCATATGTAGCATGCTGAGGCTTTGACTTCCTTTTGAGATTGCTTAGTTTCTCCAGAAATTAATAAAACAGCTGCCTTGTGAATACTCTTCTGCTTTAATCAGCATTGGATCTCAAGAGCTAAGAATGTATAATAATTGTTTTGGAAGAAAAAAATCCACCTAGCAATATACAGACCCATTCTGGCAGAACACATACCCATTTCTTGCATTTTCTCCCATCCTTTTGCTTTCTACGAGTGAGAACCTTGCCACCTTGTTTGTGTAAAGTCCATCTGCTTCTGTACCTGAAAGTGCCGTAATCCTCTTTCTGTGACATCACTAGAGTTTCTTCCTGCTACTGTCATATCAAAAGCAGGATTATGACTTCAGGTGGGGGAAATAAGCAGCAAGAGCAGATGGGCCCTTAAGGAACAAAGATCACAAAGATCCTCTTCTCATGCAAATGTACTGACACACTAAAGAACAACTGGGGAGAAACGAAGAGTATTGTATGATTCCAGCCCAGCATAATCTGGATGACAGCATAACATTTCTCAACCCATCTGTAGTGGTAAAACAGAATCTGATGCGAACAAAGTCACAAAAAATAAAAAATTCAGCAGGAATAAAGTAGAGAGCGGGGGAAAATGGTCGGAAGTAGCAATGGCAGGTGTAGACCAGTATAGGTCAAATGTTTTAAAGGAGTTACTCTAATTTATATCAGGCAAGAAAACGTTGGGCTATGACAAATGTTAACAATCCCCAGCTGAAGTATTACTTGGAAATTACTTATGCCAGGGAGCTGAAGCTGACAAAGGAATAAAGACCCTTTCCAGCAGCCATGGGCATTATAGTTCACTTGGAGATAAAGTCTGGATTCCACTACTTGCTTTACAATATGAGTCCCATCAGCTGGAAGTCCTTAGTCATTAAATTAGTTTGCCACCTTTACAAGTTTGGTAATCTGCCTACTTAATTTTTCCAAGTCAGCTAACCCAAGTCTACTTCATGTCTTCTCTGCAGCCCAAAGAACAGTTGTATCTTCATTCACTAATGTTCTCATTCAAGGGGGGGAGGTGGGATAAAATCCTTCACATAGCTTTGCGCTATTTTTGCCCAAACCCGTGACTCAGCCAAAGCTCACTCAGGTTTCAACTTTCTCCTGGTTCTGTTTCTCATGCTCTTAAAGAAGCTCTTTTCTACAACCCTGCCTACCTGCTGCTCCACTTTGAGCTGGTTTTGTTTTATAAAAAGCTCTGATCAGACTTCCAGATGCAGTCACTCACAAAGCCAATTACCCAGACTCTGGCTCAGTTTTGGACAGTTTGGAAAGCTAATGGGAGATCAATTGCTTCCAGCAGCCACTGGAAGGTAGCTCTTCCCCTCCATTCTTCGACAACTTGTGCAGCATATTTCTCTGGAGGAGACTCAACCCTTACCGAGGTCTCACTCTGCAGAACTTGGGAGATTCAGGGTGCAGCACCCATTGCTCTCGAGGCTGTCTTTCTGCTTCCAGTATGTGGCACTTTGGGATGCTTCAGACTTCTTGGCTCATCTCCGCCGAACTGTCATGTATTTTCAGAATTCTGATCTGTCACAGTACTGACAAGGTGTTCACATTGCTTTTTATACATAAATAAATGTGCGCTCGTTTATTTTTCCGTCTGTGAAGACTTGCGGCCCATGTGCTGTCAATCTAAATTAGATCAGTTAAGAACATTTTGTCATGTAAAATAAAGCTATAAAGTGGGGTTGCATGGGGAGATGATATTCGTGGATTCTGTTGAGAGCAACTGTTTTGTATTAGCGGGTGACTTTTACAGTAATCCTGTGTGTGCTACAGTTGCCTAACACGACTGAAGCAGGAGCGTTATCTCGGAAGGAAGAAGGAGGGCATTTAGGGCAATGGTAACCTGAAACGGCACTGATCGCTGCTGTTGTAATCCCTGGCAAACTCTAGAAAGAGAGAGGAGCTCACAGAGATGAGCTATAGATGCAAAGCTCACACAGCTGTTTCAATACTGGACTTTGAAGGTCATTATCTCAAGACATTGCACAGTGCTGGGTCTTCCTATTGTTTTTAGGAATGCCCCTTATGGTGTAGGTGTTACAAACAAAGCTAACTCCAGGATTAGAGGGCCTGCATAATTAGTTCCCAAAACCCAGAGCGAAGCTCGTTACCAGCTTCTGGATAATTGGAAACCTGGCCACCACGGCTTTTTGCTGAAATCTATGGGGTGGAAGAGATAGATAGAACAGGAAACCCGCATGCGTATACCCCCACGCAAGGGGTCCTGCCTCTGAAGTCCAATTCACAACATGTACTTAAGTTCCGTTACAGCATTCCGAGACTGGACAAACAAACCTGAAGCTTAAAAAACTGTCAAAAAACAGAACCATCATGCCCCAGACAAGCTTTACGGGGCGGGGGAGATCACGTATTTCACAAAAACATTTAGACCTGTTCTAAGAACAGGAGAGTTGAAGAATTCATTGCCCTTTTAGAGCACACCAAAAATACAGTAAGGCTTCTCTCAGCCAGCAAAAGCAAAACTTTAAAATACATTTTATCTCAATGAATTTTCAGTTAGGAGGAGCAAAATCAAACTGATTTCTATGCAGGCAAAAACATTCACATAGAAATTTCCTTTCCTGATCGTACTATACCTCAATTACTGACAATATATTTTCTCCTAGAGTAGGTGGATACATAGGGAGCTGTTTATAGACTTAAGATGTTTCTCTAAAGCTGGACCATCTTTTTTATGCTGCACATCACTTGCACAAAGTATCACCAATTCTTCCATCAGTAGGAAAAGGGATTAGTGCTTTACCCAAGCAGTCTTCAAAGGAGTTCTATACACTTTGGTTAGACTCATAGATTTTCCTGAAAGGACTGCTAAATTGTCTAGTATGACCTCTGTATAACACATGCCATAGGATTTCAGGCTACCACTATAATAAGCTCCATAATTCCTCTTTGAAGCACATGTTCTGAGAAGGCACCATGACCTTACAGCCCAAAACAGCATAGCACGAGTGAATCAGTATCATTATGAAGCTTTTGGCATTTTTTCCTTGATCAGTACAATGAGATAAAGGAGTTTTCAATAATGTTTTTCATATACTCTGAGAATTCATGAGAGACTCTTTCATATTATGAGCTCTTCAATATTTATGAGATTAAATACACAAACACAGTTAAGCAATAGCAGAGACAAAAAATCCAAATGATGCCAAGGTTTTGCTTTACTATAAAGCACTGCCTTTTGATGGTGAAAAGGAAGAGGGAGAAGGGAGCTGGCACCATAGGACATGAAGTCAACCTTGCAGCAGTAGCTAACCTGTGGTGTCAGACTGTAAACATGAGCTTCTTTGTAGACTTCGTTACGTTCCTCCCCTTCGTTTGTGCAGCTGAGCTGAAAGACCGCCGTACCCTTTTGACACCTTGTTTCCAACGTGCAGCTTTTCCAATAGTTGTGTGTCACAAATACACATTTACTCAAGGTGCACAGTGATACTGGAAAAGAGCTGGTTTCTGTAAAAGTGCATGTGGGAGTACCATTATAGTGTGTATTTTTCCTTTCAACTTCTCTACTTCTGACAATAAATGATTTTGACACAGAATAGCTGCAATATGTATGTTAGAGAAACTGCAAAAAATGACTTCTTCCGGGTGAATCAAGATTTTTTACCAGCTATTAAACTCCTCCATGCTGTGCCTTTGAGTCAGTTTTTAACAGCTGATTTGGGTTTGGCCCTACACCGGGAATCGGAAGGCCCCAGCACAGATTAGGAGCATGGTTCATGTGCCACGGCACCAGTTTTCATGTCATCATTACGGCTTAGGTCATTGCCAGCCGGATCTGCTGGCAATCCAGTGGGCAACTGTCCTGGTTTCAGCTGGGATAGAGTTAATTGTCTTCCTAGTAGCTGGTAGGGTGCTGTGTTTTGAGTTCAGTAT
>JAOBAS010000072.1:81776455-81788428 GCA_025311575.1 Elanoides forficatus | reverse complement strand
GGGACCTGAACGAAAAGCCCTGGCAGACCTGCGTGTCCCGCTCAGCCCCACAGTGTTCAGTGTTGTGTCCTCTGCGGAAGGGAAAATGCCTAACGCTGCAGCCGTGCCCCTCCACTCGCCCCACAGACTACTGCATAGTATGGAAAGTCTCAGGAGCACTAGTTTTACTGTGCATGTGCTCCAAAAGTCCATCCTTTCCTGCTCTTGACTTGCTCTGAGGAAAGAGGGCAGCTAAGGACCCAGGATACCACTGTGGTCAGTTTAAACGGACATGCTTTATTGGAGATGATCAATTTAATACCAAATATTTTGTAAGCAGACACTCTGTTTAAACACCTTTCTCCAAACAGTGGCAGCTCATGACTGCAGTAGGTTGGGACTGGCTTGCCATATGCTCAGTTTGGCTTTAGTTCAATTTCTTAATCTCTTCAATGATTAGCACCGAACAATAAGTCTTGATGGTGACCTGTTTCATCATGGTTACTGAAGGGAAGAGTAAATATATTTTGATCCTGTGGATGAGTCAAGCAGAGTCCAAATTTCTATCTCCAGCACAAAGCCCGGCTAAGCTCACTGCTTTCGGCCGAGTCTCCAGACTTACAGTTGTGTAAATGGTATAAAGCGGAACAGAACCATACGCGGGTTTTGGCAAACACAGCAAATCCTGCTGGCCAGAGCCTGCCTGCCGGTTACGTGTGTGCCGAATGTGTGGGGGCAGAACAGACCCCTCATAAAACTTGTATAAGAGCTGGCAGGAGCCCAGCCCTGCGCTGCAGGGAGCAGGAGACCAGATCCCTGGCAGTGACAAAGGACTCTCATCTCCCAGCCCTATACAACAGAGGCAGCACATTATATTTTCCTATGCAGACCAGCACGCCTTGCACCTCCAGAGGATGTTGCACAGGCTCCCTTCTCATCGGGAAGCTCCCCAGGGATGTTTACCTGCCTTTTGCTCAGCACTAGGTTTTTCAAGTGCTCCGCACGTGTGGCTGAGGCCAGATGTGAAGATTTCTGCTCCCGGTTAGATACCTAAATAAAAGCCAGGTATTCAGAGGCACTGGTGGGTCCCCCTGTGACATTTTGAACACCAGCCAGTGTTGATGCTGCAGTAAGGCTGACTTCGAGCAATTAACACAGTGTAGTCCTGTAGTTTTAAATCTACGTAGTTAATGTTCCCTCCTTATTTTAAGGCATTTCAACATTTCTTTCAAGCTGTTCCAAGTGCACTTAGCTCTTTTGTTCGTGTGTCTGTACTATCAGCTGTGAGAAGTACTATTAAGTTGAAAATAACTTTTATAACAGGTAGGAATCCCTTCAGCAAAATCTATTTGGTTTAATCCTCTTTTATTTCCTTTCCTCACCAACATCATCACCTGTTGTTTCTCCCATGTTTTGCCAATGAACTGGCGAGATTTAGCTTTGCTATTGAAAAAGGACTGACGGGTGTCAGAGGTGTTAAATTTAGCATGTTTGTTAAGGATGCTCTTTTATCTGAATGGTTAGAATCCATGTTTATCTACCAGAAAAATATCACCTGACGTTTGGGACAAGAAGTAAATGTTTTATTTAACTGACTACTTCATTACAATGTTTCTCAAAGCACCTGTTTCCCAGTGGCTACTCAAGACACCAATTCCCTGGCCCGGTCCAGTCATTATTCCTAGGTTTTTCAACTGCAGTCATGAACTAATGATGCAGTAAATTCTAAAGCCATAGCACAGCAGTGATGTATACAGTTATATACAAATCCAAGGCATCAAACATGACTAGAAAAAAAGATCAGTTGAGTCAATAGCCCACCAGCTTCTGCCATGTTACATTGCACCCACCATCATGACACTCAGATTTGTGCCTTGCCTTCGAAGTGAAATAAGCACAAGAGTTCCTCCCTCCTACACATGCTAGCAACCATTATATATTCCCACACTTGTAAAGAAATAACAGCTCCTTTCGTTGTTAATTAACATTACTACATAAATAACAATGGATAAGAGAAACAGGCTTCCTTCCCCAATAGAAAGCACAAAGAGAAGACAATATTTAACGTGTTCTGCATGTTACTTGCTCTTAGAAGTGCCCTGCCAGGTTTAGCCTCTTCCCTTTGGTTAATTTATTTATCAAATGACTTTGTAAAATTAAGTTAATTCAGTTTATTACAGAACTCGTTGGAGTGCATTCTTATCTGAGCATGTTAGATCTATACACAACTCCCACAGCAAGGAGATGAAAGATGTGCGTGCTTGTACTTCTATTAAAAGGAAAAGTAAACCTCCAGAGTTTCTAGGTATATACAGAGAAATGAACCTTTCAGAAGAGGACAGGAAAATAAGAAGTGAGAAGGAAATGCATTCCTATTTTTCCTTTGCACACAATTGCAGCAAATGATAAACACCCTGTAGCACCTGACGTGCAGGAGTACCCAACACTCCTAGTATTCCTCCAGAATAATTTTGATGGTCTGTGTGAGAGAAGATTTGCAAAAATCTCCAGGTTCCTTCCTCTTAATCAAAGATGAAGAGAATGGAGCATTTGGTAAAATCACCATATTTTGCAAAGTCATCATAGAGTAACTGCCTGTACTGTATCAGCAAGATACAACCTTAGTTAAATCACGTTTGGGGACAATATGGGACAGTTTGAGCAAACACAGTACTCACAGTCAAGATCCACCACGGCATGAGTACAGCCCACAGGCTCCCAACAAAAACACAGCCAACCTTTGTCAGGTGGAAACTCAGTCCCCACGTGTACATGAAAGAACAGAAGAGTAAGGGGGAGAGGAGAACGACCTCTGCCAGAAGACCTCCAACGTTCCCAACTCCATCCCCACACACCTCTGCTGAGGTGCTTCCTCCTGCCTTGCAGTGCCCTGGAGAAGCAGGGCAGGATGCAAAGCACGTCCAACGTAGTCCAGTACTGCAGCTACAAGGAGGACAGAAAGATTGCTAAATGCAAAGGCAAATGGAAAACAACCTGACATAAGTCAGGACAAATCCAGAATTATTTACAAAATCCAAATAACACCATCTCATATGCTGTTTCTTGCCATTGATCCCAGCACAAGCCGTTTCTCCCATTCTCATCAAGATCACACACCTTAGATGCCTACCTAGCTGTGTGTTTAAAATCATGTTTCTCTGCAAGCTTTACATCTTCCACAGGCTTCACTACAGCAGCCTACCCCAGACTGGGAATGCATTTGCTCTTGTATCTAATCCCTTTCAGGTTTCCTTGGGGCTCCAGTTAAATTCAAAATCTTTCCCCTCAGGCTATTTTGTTCCTTGACTTAATTAGAAGGTAGTTTCGGTCCTCCTCCTGTACTACCAACTGCCACAGCACTTCAGCGAGTATTCACAAGGCATTTACCTTTCCCAAGGTCAAACACCCCCCTGCCCAGCAGGACCACGTGCAAGTCCTGTGCGATGCCCTTTTACACAACGCTTTTTATATTTCGTACCATCAGCAGCCACACCGCATACAATCATATAACAGGAATTCGTGCATGGGGCTCATTACCATCACCTCTCAGTCAGTAATCGGTCACTCTGGGAGCAATTATGGGCAGGGGAGTGACGGACACCTCACTCCGTCTTTGAGAGATGCCACGGCAGGTACCGGAGCTGAAGTCAGGTTGAAAAGTTTCCCTACGCATTACGCATCTGGTCCTTGATTCACATCACTATCCCTATCCACAATAACCCTTAAACATCCACTTAAGTCACACCAACCATCAATTTCAGCTGGATTTAGCCACCAGGGAGCAGATTTAAGCGTTGCCTAAGTATGCTACAGGTGGGCAGTATATGCAGGACTTCCCTGCCTAGTACAGCCTAGACTAAATGCACCGGTTATTTGACACAAGAAACCAATGTCTGTTTGAGAAAAGTCTTCTGTAAACTGTCTTTTGTAAAGGTTCCCACATAGCTGGAGGCATTGGTCTCACCTCCCTCCACCACTCTATGGTTAGTATTGTGGAGTCTAATTGAGCCACTAATTGCCATGTCCCTATTTGCATATCGCAGCTAAAGACACTGTTATTAACCCACAACCTGGTATAGGCAGTTCAACTTGGAAGTCGTCAGAGTTCCCTCACTACCTGGAGCACAGTCTAGGGAGACAGGAATCAGGAAAGGAGGAAGAGTTCAGGTTTTTGCCAGTTGTTTGATGAGTAAACTGATGGGAAGAGGGAAGATCAACCTTTCTGTCACTGTGCAGAAGTAAAAGTAAGTGTTAAAACAGTTGCCCTGTAGCCACAGCTGTATGGCTCAACATCTGTTATTTCTATATTCCAGGTAGAAAATTCACATATGCTACTTCCAACATGAAGCACTTGCCTCATTTAAAAGATAAAACAGACAATATAATTAAAAATGTGCATTCATTTTAAAGGCAACTCAACCAAAACAAAAGTAATTTTTAGAAGACAAATAACAAGCAAATAATAGCCTCACCTGGAAGCCAAGTCACAAATGAATTAAACAAAAGTTGACAGAGTACCATGATAATCTTTAAAGGTCTAATCAGAAGTTGACTTGAAACAGATGCACCTCCATAAAGGCTTTTTCCAGGAAGTACCTACTGCAAAACTATCAGTTGAAAGTAAAATTCTCCCAAAGCATCTAAGGAAGCAGAAAATGGTGCTGACAACAGCTGGTAACAAACACATTTTTCTAATTCTCAGCCATTCTTGCCTCTTTTGAGCTGCATAGGAATTTGTCCCACTCCAAAGCCATCATCTCAGGTTCAGGTGCTGGTTCGTGGCAGATGTAGCCATATAATGACAAAGAAAATTGAAACCAACACTGCAAACAATGATGCTGCTCGCAAAGGCAGCCACAACACCAACTACAACATACAAAATAAATATCACAGAATGGTTTGGGTTGGAAGGGACCTTAAAGATCATCCAGTTCCAACCCCCCTGCCATGGGCAGGGACACCTTCCACCAGACCAGGTTGCTCCAAGCCCCGTCCAACCTGGCCTTGGACACTGCCAGGGATGGGGCAGCCACAGCTTCTCTGGGAAACCTGTTCCATGCCTCACCACCCTCAGAGTGAAGAAAGCAAGCAATATTCATCAAAGTTAAAGGCTGATAGCAGGGTCCACCACCATCTCCAAGAAATGTAATTTAGCACTTAAACTGTCACATCATCTTACTTTAATTTGTTACAGGGCTATATTGCTGTCTGGAAGCTAAATCAAACCCCATTTCACTTTGCAGTCAATACTACTGTTGTCTGAATTTGAGCACTCACTACTACTTTCTGATAACAATTTTCACAAGCTTGGACAGCACTAAAGGCTTGTTTCGTAAAACCAGAGAAACCTGCAGCTCTGCGGGAGCTGCTTCAACTCGGCAGACGGACACCTCCCGCTTAGGGCTGGACACACACCAGGGCAGCAGCAAGGAAACAGGGCATTGCTGTCACTAAATGCCACGCAACTACACAACAAAGAGGTTTTACCTGAGAGTTATTAGTTTCAGCAGCAGGTGACAAACACATGGGGAATATAAAGACACTATGCAATGATTCTGGCTGGCATGGGTTGCTGGCGGTCACAGTGCTCTCGCTGCCAAAACCTGAGCCTCGCTTGATGTTCCCATTGCCCTGGCCAATTATTTGCACCACTTCAAAGCAAGTGTAAAATACTCCAGAATACAAGTTACTCTGCAATCAATGCAAGCAGTCCTACACAAAAGGCAGGGAAGAAACCACCTCCCTGTATAGAGGCAGGAACCCTGCTTGGTCTTGACTGCCTGGGAAGCAGCTGGGCAAGAGGAAAGAGGCGGCCACTGATGGCTGTTTCTCAGCAGGCTTTCCAGGTGAGGATGCCATAATCTCTCCTCTCTAACATCACCAGGCCAGTTGCTTTCCAACATCACTTGCAGCTGAAAAGAGTTCCCTCTCCTATCCAGCAATGCCCACCAGCCCCACTGCTCACCGGCGCCCAGCAGATGTGCTGGTCACTGAACCTGGTAAGGGCTGAGCATCAGCACGCGGCTCGCAGAACACACACAGCTAAACAGCAGGAAAAAAAAAAAAAAGGGCACTAAGTGGTTGCACTTGCTGTTTGCTGCAGCAGACGCTTCTGAAAGCACCAAGGCAGGGAACCTGCTGAGTAAAAAGGCCGTTTCCACATAGTCAACTTTACCGGTGCAAGCCCAACTTGGACAGAGCTCTAACAACAGTAATCACCTTACTGAGCCTGGACCACCTTGAGTCTGTAGACCAGACCTCCCTTTCCTCCTTCCTCTAATAGCACTATAGTCCCTCTCACCACAACAATAATGTTAAAGAAGTATGTTTCTATCCAAACTAGCTTCCTATTGGTATACTAGAATTAGGTAGATTTTTGGTGAGGTATCAAACCGACAGCTACTACAGGCACCATGGATGTCTTGAAACCACTTTTAACAGTATTTTCTTCTGTAGGCAAAAGAAAAAAAAATCTGGCCATATCTTCAGAGATAGATGTCAAATTACTTTCAGTGAATTTCTACCTTGCCTTGTAAGTTTGACAGACCCCGAATCTGAGTTTGAACACTTACGTTTCAATACATTTTAACACAGTCTTTATGACTTCCCAGCTACTGCAAAGTCAGCATCCTTCTCCAGCAGCGGGGCTCCCACTTCTCTGGCTTACTACCTACGGCATCAAGCTGGGCTTTGGTCAGAAGTGAGCTCAATTAATTTGGTCCAAAATACTGACTTTTCCTCTTGCTTTCATCCATATCTTCAGTGCCACTGATCCATGAAGCCCCCCGATCCCCCAACAAGCTTCACATAAGCTTCAGTGACAGCCACCATCGCTGCACCAAGCCTGTGGCAGACTTCGATTTAAGTCATTTAGGGCTCCCCAAAACTTTGAAGAAAACAATACGTGGGCTGTATTTAACAACCACCTTTATAATGTAATGCACTTCCCGCCCCCTCCAGCCTACGCTGAGCGTAGGGAGATGCTCATCTGCAGAGGTAGAAGGAACTTGAAGGACCGCTTGCCCAGAAGAGCTGTAAACTGTGCCATGCCAGAAGACACCAGCGCACAACAGGGGGGCCTCAATGTAGCTCCTGTAATAACTCTTTCCCCTAAAAGATTTTGCAACTCCATGCTTATCAGCTAAATTAAGCATTAATGAAAAATAGAACAGTTTGTTTTCAGATTCTACAGGTTTCCAGTAATAAAGATTACTAATGCTTCATTTTGGGGCACTGGTTAGCTAATTTAAACTTTTTTCTCATTACACAGACAATTCATTTAATTTGAAGAGGCCAGGTTCTTTCCAATTTTATTAGCGTTTGGCCCTTTTCCAGCTTGTCTTAATCAAAATGCTCATTATTTTTGCCTGGCTGTTGAGGCTAATCTAGCTATTATATGGATACTAAATTGGAAGCAGAAGGGAGAATTTTGTTCCTACCAACCAGCTGCATTACTCTGTGTATATGAGCCCCATTCAGCCACATCCCACACAGAGCCATTCCTGGGCAGCAGCGTGCCTGATGCTCCAGCAGGCTGCTTTTGAGGGAGAGCGACCATTTGCGCTAACGCAGGGCAAACTGCAGATCTTTGCTTTCCACAGGGGGAATAATTGCCTTTGCTTTCCCCCTTGCCTTTTGGGAGGCAGAAAAGTCTAGCAGGGAAGAACAAGTTAAACTGTTAAATGGCAAGGAGCAGAGAACTGACTCACAGGTTCTGATAGCAATAAATTCCCTCTCCATCTCGGAGTGAGCCACATTATCCCTCCTCACCTGCTAATCCCTAGCACCCTCTGCTCCAAGCAGCATCTCTTTCCTCCCCTACAGTGCAAACGATTATCATATCTGGTTAAACTCGGAACGATAGTCTTCAAATGGTATCTAGCTTTGAACTTTGCCACTTGCGAGCTTCAGGCTTTCCTCTTTTTCTGAACTGTATCAATTGGTCTAATAAAAGATTAGACCTCCTTCATAAACCTGCCACCTTTCTGCTGTTAGGGAGTTTTTTTCACTTAGATTGCTTTCTAATCATTTATTTGGATGCAAGCAACTTGTTCATGGCCAAGACCTGCATATTTCTGCTGTCCGGCTTCACTAAACAGCCTTGCAAAGGCTGCTCTGTGCCACTTCTCTGCAAGTGGGTGTACGTGTGTGTGCACACGGGCAATCCACAGAGAACAGCAAAAGGCAGCACTAACCTGTGAAGTTGGCGAGGGGGGGGGTGGAAATCAACAGTCTATTTCCTCCTAGTCTGCAATCAATAAAACAGCTCCCTGGTCTGACAGGGGGGGTTAGCTGGGAGTCTAAGAGACAGAAAGGTAATTTGAGCCAAAGCAATAGGGAGAGGATGGAGTTTGCTCTGAAGGAAGAGCGGTACAAGAGCAGGCAAGGAAGGAAAATGGAGCGCAGAAAAGCGGGTCTCGGGTCATTCGGCGATCTAGCAGTGAAATCTCTGGGGAAGATAGCGTGGTAGGAGGCAGCAGAGCAGGCAGGGAGAGGCCGCAGAGACGCACGCTGGCAAGACAGCCCCACACCACCGAGCGCTGGAGGGTACAGCCGGGGCTGCTTCAGGGACCTCTTCAGTGGCCTTCAGAGCTGGAACAAAAAGAAAGGGAAACGGGGCAGGGGGGGGAAGTCCTGCAAGGAGAGGAATCAAGGACCCAGACTACCTCAGGATAGAGGAATGGCAGATACATGGGAGGCAAAATGAGAAAAAGATAACGTTTCAGTGAGTAAGGGACAGGAAAGGCAAAGAGAAGAGAAACTATAAACTCAGAGGAAAGGAGGGAAAGGTTAGGTTACGCCCAGGTATTTAACAGCAGCTTTTAGAACAAGGAGATAAATCTTGCCAACAAGTCTATGGAAGAGATTAGAGAATATCTATTCAGCTGGGTATCACAAAATTCAATTTGGACCCTTGGTACTTGAACCTCACTGATTTATTCCTGTGACAAGAAACCCTGCAGTCAGGGAAAAGCTGCAGACATCAAAACCCTTAAAGTTTTGCCTCTCACACTTTCCTTTAAAGCAACCTAGAAAACTATCTAGCTGCAGTTTCTACAAGTGGGTACAAGCGTGATTCCTAATGCCAGAGTAGTTGCTAGTGGTCAGCTGCAAAGTCAGAACTGTGTATCAAGCAGGGATTCCCCCTCTGTCAAGCTATCTCCTATTTTTATTAATGCCTGCAATAAGTAAATTGTGAGTATTCTTATTAAGCTGTGAAGAATAAACCAAGCTATACAGAGCTACAAGTCTTTTGCAGGGTGGTATTTGAATTCAGAGTTACTTTTTCAAACTGCATTAACAGTGCAGAAAAAGAAATAGGATGCAATTCAAAATGGCAGTAGAAGTACAGCATGGAGGTAAAAATGATCAGTTGTGCAAATACAGGATGAAGAATGAGAGACTGAACACCAGCTCCAGAGAAAAGGATCTAAGGATTAGAGCAGGTCATCGGCCAAACAGGAATTGGTTTCTGCTGTTATGCAAAGGGTGGATAGATGTGAGAAAAGTAAGAATAGTTGAAATGGGAGCGTACTAAGACAGCTAAAAAGACAATCCGCAATGAACAGAAATCTAGAAAACAAAGCCCATAAACAAAGCACACAAGAAGAGAGGTAGTTTAGTCCAGAAAAGGGAACTCTATGGAGAGACATCATAACTTTCCAAATAGGAAAAATGCTGATGCAAAGGAAATGGCAGTAAGTCTTTTTTCCTGTCCTCTGCAGATAGTATATGAAGTAACAGGCTTAAGTTACAGAGCTAGAGATGCAAGATTTAGATTATATGTCAGGAAAAACTTTCTAACAGAAAGGGTAGTTAAAAATAGGCATACATTGCTTTTCCCCAGTCCTCTGGGATTTCCCTCTTCACTTACAATTTTTGAAGATAGCCGCTTATCAGGAATCCTAGCAAACAGAGCCAGCTCTTAAATGCATTTCCATTTCCTCAGCTAAAGCAAAATCATATTCAGTATGCGTTTGTCTAACCCATCCTTAAAAACCTCCATTGGCAGATTCTACAGCCTCATGAAGTAAATACTGCTTTCGCTTAGAAAAGCAAGCAATTATTTCAGCCACTCTTCCATTCCAACTATTTAAAGATTTAGAAGACGCTATTGGAGTGCTCAGTTTGCAATACAAAAAAGAAAATAAGGTTCATAGTAGAAAGCGAAAACAAACCAAGGAGGATACAGCACACTGAACACAGCTACATGCTTTTGAATCCACTCTAGTGTCCTTCATGACAACAGTGCTGTAAAGACAAGTACAATAGGATGCAGGACCAAAAGCGCTGCATGTGACATACATGTCCCAGCCTCCTCCTCCCTTTGCTACAAGCTAGATTTGGGATTCTCCAAGGAAGCCCCAGGTGGCAGTGACAGACCCTCAGACACCCCAGGAGAGGAAGGGACTTTGCAGGATTGAAATCCACCCCCATCAGCCTTTCCAGCCAAATGGTTTGGGAGAAAGAGGATATAATTAAGAGAAACATGTAAAATGTTGTTTAAAACAAGATACATTTATTATATGTGTGTGTGTACGTGTAGAAGTATGAATAACTAACACTGTAATTGCAGACCAGGAAACAACTGAATAGACATGATGCCGGAAAAAGAGTATCTGAAAGCTTAGCTGGGGCTTGAAAGAGAGGGAATCACTTCAAGTACCTATTTGCATCTTTAAGGGTGTGCATATTTTTGCATGACAAGTACCAAGCTGTGGTACAAACTTCTCAGAAATCCTTTTCAGCAGGCTGCCAGCACTGCCTTCACTTGTACAGACACCATTTCTACAAATAGATCCATATGACTTTCCATGTATAGCTGCATGCATGCTGGCCCCACAATACAGTTGGCAGTCACCCCCTGCACAGCTGTTTTTCCGTGGGAAAATCCTTATTCTGCTACAGATCAATACAACAGAAGGCAGATACAGCCCCAGCCGTGGCTCTCAGCATTTGCGTACTTTTGGAAGGATTTTTGTGCCAGAAAACAAGATAACCTTCAGTCAGGTCCAGTTAGACAAGCAGATCAATGGAAACATCCTGTGCTTTGTCTTGCAGGGCACAGATAAATCTCACATTCATTCTACATTTACAGTCCTCCTTAGGCAATATGATAGCATTTATTTTTGCTGGATCCTTGAACATAAGTAGAAATCAGAGCATGGGAATGGACTGTCACACCACATTCCCCCATCTCACTCCCACCTGCACTCAAGTGTAAGCTTTAGGGCGCAGTACAAAATTTTGGGGGAGGAATGGAGAGCAGTGACCAGATGGATAGGGCCCTAGAGTTGCCACTGAGGTCACCTTTTACTGCATCTCCAATAACTGCACAGGGACACCCAGACTCCACAGGTCAGCGGGAGCCCATAAACCAGGCTGTCCAATTGCCCTAGACTGACATACCAAAGAATTGATGGAGCACAGACATGAGCTACGGAGGGAAGTGGAAAACAAGTCAGTGCAAAGCATTCACAAAGCTGCCAGGACTGCCCAACAGTTAATAAAGTTCCCAATAGCCCAGAGAGAGTTGGGGTGGGAAGAAAGTACATCACATGCCTCTTCCATCACCAAGCAGCACTGCATCACTCAGCAAAGAGCTCTCCATACCTCCCAGCATCCAGGCTACGCATGTCCTTTTACTCCGAGAGAGCCCGAGTCCTGCTCACCCTCTCACAGCAGCCTGCGTTGGCAAACTAAGATCCTTAAAAACCGCTGCAAGCTGCAGTTGTCCTAGCTGGAGGTGAGGAAATCCTCCTCCAGTTTTCCAGGGGTTCATACTGCAAAATGCTTAATGCTGGCTGGCACTGAAACTGGCTCCCTGGAGCACAGCAGCTTTCTGGGTAGTATCTCTCAATGAGGAGGTCGGTTCGCTCATAAACCAGGTAGGATCTCTGCCTTGATTTGTCTTTAACATCCAAACCCTCCCAGCATCCAGGCTACGCATGTCCTTTTACTCCGAGAGAGCCCGAGTCCTGCTCACCCTCTCAC
>JAOBAS010000072.1:81764733-81775297 GCA_025311575.1 Elanoides forficatus | reverse complement strand
ATAACAGCTAAAGAAAAAAAAAAAAAAAAAACAAAACAAACCACAAAAAAGAAGCAGAGAACAGTGTGCCTGAAGCACTGGCTGTCACCCAACTCGGTGGCACACCTCTGTCAGACAGATTCAGTACCTGACCCCCCCACTGGACATTATGCCCCTGGTGTGGGTAAGCAGGTCATTTTCCTTCCCTGCCCTCCATAAAATTTGGTGGATATGCATGCCTTTATACATCAGCCAGCTACCGCAGGAACTCCAAGGGCTGGATCCAGCCCACTCGGGTTTGAACTTTCAAGTACCAAGAAATGAAATGCCCTTGCCCCCACCAGGCAGGAACGCCATTTTACAAAGCCAGGTCACCGCACGGGCGCAAGCAGCGGCAGCAGCAAAGGCAGCACAAAGAGACATGGAAAAAGGAGCACAGAAATCAGCCCTCTCCCTCCGTCCCTGCCTGCATCAGGCTGCCCATATGGCTCTCCTGCCTTTCCCCAGCTTTGTCGGCACCCACCTGTGATGGTTATTAATGACCTAAGCTTATACGCACAAAACCAGTTTTGGGTATGTTCTCTGAATTTCAAAGCCTTTCCCCTACCCCATTTCTCTCGTCTACCCTGCATTTAAACACATCTTCTTACTGCCTCGTTTTTATTTCCATCTCTTTTTGGGCAGGCTGTTAACCTTTTTCCCCCCTAAGGGTTTGTTCGCCCTTCAGAAAAAAAAATAAAATAATCAGCCCACATTGTTTTAAACAACTGAACCACAAACCTCCCCCACATCCTTCCCAGTCATTTAACTTGCCGAAAAGCTTCGTAACACCAAGCGTCTCAACATCGCATCCTCCCGCTTGTCTGGCATCACCGATATTTTTTTTATTATGAAGTTTTATGAATTCCGTGTGGTGTATTGTACCGAATAAATGTTTGATAATGTTACAGCGAGAGGTGCAACGGGTCTCGCCTGCCTGACTTTGTTCAAGTCAAGGGGCATGCGGCACACTGTCTCGTAGCTCCGCAGAAGGAGCAATCAAGGCTTTTGTGGCGCTGCAGACAAAGGGGACAGGCCACATGTTGTGCTAAAGCTGAGCCTGAACTGCAAACGGGGCGATGGAGGGAAGACCCCTCTTGCAGGCTCTGCATGCGCAAGGCCAGCCACTGCCACCTCCCTTTCGGCTTGCTCTTAACAAAGAGTCTTCTCACCAAAATAAAAAGCCTGAAGCCGTTCCCTCACAGTACTGAGGGAAGATGTTATTTTTGGCTCTCATGAACAGCAACGACCAAAAAGTAACAGAAATAAGAGGCAGAAAAGCTAATAAATTTCTCTGGTTTAGTTTAGTGCCAGCTATAAATGACTCACCGAAGAATTTTATCCAGCACAGCTTCAAGCCACAGGATTTGAAGCAAAACCCGCATCTTAACAGGAGGTTATTCAGCTGTTTCAAGGCTACTAAACATGGAAAATACTTAAATGCCCTTAGTACTGCAGCAGTACATTTGCTCCACTTTCAAAGTGGAGTAAGCAGAGCCACACAGAAAGACTCAGGATAAGCTGCCGTTGACACAGGCGTACCGGGACCTGTGCAGTCAATGCTCACGCATCACTCTAACACATGCTAATAACCCATGCAGAAATGCAGGCAATGTTGGGGGGGGGTGGTTTTGGGTTTGTTTTGTTTTTTTTTAAATTAGCCTGTTTTGGCCCTTTGCAACACAGCCGTTACCGAGGTATCTGAGCACTGTCCCCTGTTCTCCATCTTCCTTGCTCTAGGGTACAGTGTCCTGGCAGGGTTCAGTTTTTTCTGTAGTTACAAATCATTATCGCTGCACCTATGGAGAGCTGCTGATGCGCACCTGCCGACAGCCTGACCTCAGCGAGGCGCTTCCAATTCATTAACGTCCCTAACATCCAGCCTAATCTTTTAAGGAAAAAAACCCACACTTTTTTTTTTTTTTTTCCTAGTTATGGCTGTCATACTTTTGAGACCTCTAACCCAAGCCACACACAGGTTGAGTTTGCATCTGCAATGTGTTTGCAGGCTATTATGCTCCCAAGTGCAACTACCTGTATTTTTTTTGTTCAAGTTTACATTTAGCCAGTATTGCTCAAGCCCAGGAGCCAGCCCTTTAGTGCTACAAGTTACACCGTTTTCTTCCAAGTCCCCACATACAGTACACTTTTTTATGCGTCGTGCGTAAATAAGACTGCAGCTATTATGAATAACCTTCACCGCCAGCACTGAAACCCAGCTGGCCTGACTCGCCATCCCTGCCCTCCTGCCTCTGGAGGAGCAGCACGCCTTTGGCTCTATTATTAGAGAGCCTTTTCCATATTAACTAGATGATTTGAACTATCAGTGTGTACCATTGTAACTGGACTAATAATACCCATTAGTTGTATTTTGATAAGATTAAGACTTTTATTAGACTAATATATTCAAAACACTGCGTTTAGGGGGTGTTACTTTTTGCCTATTAACAACATTTTGAGCGTAACACAAAGCTCCTTTTTTTTTATTTCCAAAGCTTATGCCGATGCTACCCCAATGCAATTTAACTGGTAACTTAAGATTTCATTCTGATTAACTCTCGCATTAAAAGCAGCAGTATCAGACCCCATATTTTTCCTATAATTTATGCAAGCAACAAGAAAACAGCAACTGAGTTAAAATGTTGCAGTGATGAGCACCATAACAAGACCCTAAGCAAAACAGTATAAAACAGCTTAACTTGACAATTAATCCTTGTGTTTGCTGCTTGTTTCCATTTTCCCATCCCTACCTCAGACAGAGAAAACAAATACTGCAACTGCTGTTAATTAAAGATTTCTTTAACAACAAACGTGCCAAATAAGCCACTTCGCACATAGTGGGGCATGAACTCTATTCTTCACATGCAGCAAATTGCGCCACCCAATAAGTAGCATTAAAATGGTAATGTTAGCTAGCTGAGCCCTTAATTGGCTGAATCAGAGAGCCAGGAGCATGCTTGTGTAATCAAGAGACCCCTGTCTGGCCTAAATGCTGAGTTTTAAACAGATGTCTTAAAAAGAAAAGGGGAGGGAAAAGCTGAGGGAAGGGAATATAAAAGGATTTTGCAAATAGGCTAATCTCAGCCTCTGTATGCATAGATGCAAAAAGATACTCTTCCCCCAATGCTGCTTTGATGTCTTTTGACCTGGACAGCATGGATCACAGGTGGCAGCTTATGCAGGCACCCTTACGATAGGGAAAATTAAATTCATAGACAAATCTTTAGTGTAAACTTTTTCTGGCTATAGGGTTGATAACACTTGTTCAGTCTTATGCCAACAGTATCTAATGCTGCTTTCATAACTGAAAGGAAATTTTTGCCATATGACTTGCATGGAAAAAAAAAAAAGAAAAAAAAAAGAAACCTCTCATCTACATACATTGTAAGTTACAAGGACCTGGCAATTTAGCTTGTGAAGAGTCTCGCATTTCTTCTTCCCTGTATCCCTAAAATAAATACTTTTTCTTTTTACGCATTTCCAGACTTTGTGGAAGAAAACCAGATTGCAGTGTTGGAGGTGGGAGATAGATTTCTGCTCATCTTTACGGCTTCTGTTTACTGCCTCTTTGGTTAGCAAAAACTTTCACTGAATACAAGCTTCAAAGAGGAATTGCCAAGTTTTATACTATCCATAAGTGCAGAGCAAGCTCCATCCTTCCTGCCCTCTGTTATCCAGGAGTTCCCAACCTAGAAAATGCCTCGCTGCTTTTCTTCTCCTTGAGGGGGGGAGGGAAAAGCCATCCATATGCCAGGGGACCCGACACAGGGACCCCCAGCTCCCAGAACGAGTGCAGGGAGAGCAAGCCCAACTCACCAGGACCCTCCCTCCCAATGGGTAGGGAAACCCTGGCCCTTTAACCTTGAGTTTTGCTTCCTTCCTTTCGCATGAGGACCATATCTTTTAAATAGCAATAGTAGGGAAGAGACAGCTTCCAAGGGCCAGATCCAGGGCCAGGGCTAGGAAGAAGCCCCTGCAGCAGACAGGGATGAGCCCTGGCCCAGCTCTGCAGGAGGCACAAAGGGTCTTTGGGAGACACCAAGAGCTTTGCAGAAGGCTCCTGGACTCTCTCACACCAGAATCAAAGCAGGAATCAGGGCAGGAATATCCCAGCTAGATTCCAAAAGCCAGGAAACGGAAGAGCAGAGATGCACGAGAGAAAAGGCTAAGTCCCTTCCGAGCAAAGAAGGGAGGTACAGCACGTACAGCGTGCAGACAGCAAAAGGTGTTTTGCAGAAGTCAGCGAACCCACGCAGAAGTCATTTGCACAGGGTTACAGCACGAGACAAACATTAATCGACAAAGCGCAACATGCAGAAACCCCACGCCTCGGTTGTCTATGCGCAGCACGAGGGCAGGCGAGCTGCACAGGAGCAGAGTCCTAACCAGGTTCGTACCAAGGACACCACACGGCGAGGTCTCCACAGGTGCAGAGACCGAGTCACTCCTTACAGCTATTTAAGAAAGTGTCTGGCAGCAAAGACAAGCAACACTCCTAAATGACATCGCTGGTTCAAGTTCCTAGCAAGACAGCAGCAATTGTTCTGAGTTACGAAGCAGTGTCCTAACAGAGAAAGCACAGCCCATGCAACTGTCACTGGAGCCTTCAGTTAGCAAAAAAACCTTCAAGGACACGTAACAGTATTAAAAGAGCCTTCGAAGACGTAAAAGTTAGAGATTTGCATTTCTTAACCCAGTATTGCAGCCATGATGGAGGTACAGGAAGGAGGACAGAGTCACATGTTGGTCATCATCTCTGTAAGTTAGAAGGAATTGACCACAAAATTGGAAATCAGCTGTTTCTTGAGTGCAAGTGATCATGACTTGATTACATTTATTATGTGAAAGGAGAGGATAGTCTACACCATAATCACACATACAGCTTTGAATGGGCCAATTTCACACAGCTCAAAATGATAAGTCAAATCAGCGAGGATAAAAATGAAATTATTCTCTGTTATCATGTGCTTTAAAAAAAACCCCCAAAAACCCCCAAAAAACCCACCACAGCAACAACAACAACAAAAAAACCTAGATGCCCAACAAACCACAGGTTCACAAGAGGAAAACACATCTCTATTTTTGCTTTATAATAGTCTCGCCAGTCTTCCTTAAAGGGAAAGCAACTAAAACAAATATTTTTAATTATTTAAAAACTCAAGAGGAAGCAAATGGTAATCAATACGTGACAGAATCTGGGAACTGTAGAGTACAGATAAGGGAAATAAAAGGATCATAAAAAGAAGTCTGTGACCGACGTAATTGAAGCAATCTGGGATGTTATTCTTTCCAAAGACACCACCTACATCTTACTAGCAAATGAATCCATTTAGTGGATTTATCCATATTAGTATAGCCCATTACTAAACAGAAGTGGTAGAATTGATAATAGAAAAAGGCAATAGTGTTCAACAAATACTCACATCCCACATCTGGGAAAGAGCCAGCCAACATATGGCTGTCAGAGGATGAAATACACAACATCATCACAATTACTTTTGGAATGTAAAAATATCAACTATGAAAGATTATACCATATTACCCTAGCTTTATCTTGTATTAATGCCTATCAACAGGAGCTTAGAGAAACTACTGTTTAGTTTTTTCCAAAATATCTTGCCAGCATTAAGGTCTGTTTATCGGCAAAGACATCCTTTTTAAACATTTCACTTTGTAGTGCATGATGTCCAATTAAGTAAGGAGGACAACACAAAAAAAGAAAATCAGCTCAGGCCATGCTAAATGGATTAAAGATATACCTGAGAAAGGGAATCCTCTCTGACAGTGGAGCAGGCACATTCCCGCTGCAGCTCCACATCAGCCGTTCCTGGGAACATACTGTGCAGCGGTTTGGGGATCTGAGGAAAAGAAAACAAACAAGAAATTGTCAGGAACTCTAGTTTCCAGGTACCACCAGAAGCGAGAGCGCAATAAATAGGAGAGGTCAGCAAAACCACACCATCTACATCATTTGGCAAGCTGTGCAGCATGCATTTCCCATTGCAGCACTGTCAAAGCAGCACGGGGGGCTACAGGAGGAACGTGGTCTGTCCTGCAGCGCAGGAAACATCAGCTCGAATAAAGAACTGACATTGCAACCTGGTGCCCCACCAGGCTAAGCCTGTTTTTCAGTGTGAGTGGGAAAAATCCTGAAAAGGAGCTCGCTGGAACACTATTTTAATATTGTAGGCAGCTCCAGTAGCCATAACTCAGAAGAGAAGGTTTGGAAAAAGAATAGAGATGAACAAAAATAATTACTAAGGAATTAATAACCACATCGGAGAATAAGACACAGAGGGACTTTCTCTCCTTACGTTTCATAGGGGAAGGTTCAAGGAAAGGTAACAAACTGAAATCACCAAATGAATAATAGAAGTTGGACAGTCAGGGACGCCTCAGTCTCACACAGTATATTGTCCAGTGGTCAACACGGCCAACCCACAGACACAGAAGCAATGCAACCACCCGTATCACTGAAACAGCTGCCATAGAACAGCCACAACAGCTAACAGCTCAAGGGAGTGGGCATTCACACACCACACCAAAGATCCGGATTCACATCGCCATTTAATTCAGAGCAGGAGATTCATCTGGACCTCCCACGCTAAGATGAGTGTCTAATGCAAGTGCTGTACAAGAAACAGCAGCGTTTCTTGTTCTGACCAGAAGCTCCATCCTGGGGATTGGAAAGCCTTCCTTGCCAAAGCTGACATAAGCGTCCCTCTGGAAGGAGTGGGTATTTCAGCAAAAATATTCCATTTGTTCCAATTTCAAAAGAAAGCCCTGGTTGCCTTTGCCGCAATAGCCCCACCGTCCCATCCTTCCTCTCTATAACAAGGTTGCAGATGGCACACGGCTTTGCAGAAGCGAAGCGCTGCCTTCACAATTAAGTGACCAGCACCACCCTTCATTAATCCAAAGAGGAATGGTGCAACACATCCAGACACGGAAACGGCGATTTCATCACAAGAAAGAGGTCAAAGAACAAGCTTCTACGTGAGCAAAAACTGCAGCTGAACTGCCACCGCGGGCACGAAGCCAGCGCAACCGGCAGCGACCGCAGCCCACCTCCTGCAGGCAGGTTACCGATGGCTGCCTCCTCCAGCGCAGACAGAGTTTCCGATACCCCTCAACCCGGTATGTCATTACCAGCCGCACGCTCAAGTGGAGAACAACGAGGTGCCAGGGTTGGTAAACAAATGGGCTGTGACAGAGTTACAGGCACGACACAGAATGCAGACTGCAAAATCAGATTTCCCTCAACCGCTGCAGAGCGATGTGGAGATTCTCTCTCCGGTGATTTATACCTTAATTTTGCCCAATAATGTCTGCATTTGTCTCTATACTGGTTATTAGCTTCCCCAAGGAAAGCAAAAATCAGAAAGCTTTTGAAAGCTCCGAGAGAAACGCTGCTCTTCCTTCCTCACCCAGCAAGTGTATTTATGGCATAATCCAAAGGAATAATTACACCAAATGGTAGGCCATCTCTCCGTGCAATCAGCATGACTGTGTAAAGTTACAATCAATGCTGAAAATATATGTCCCAGTATATGTCCATATGTCCATGAAAATATATGTTCACCTAACTTTGAGAAACCTGTTTTCCCCTCTCCTTATTTCAAAGTTGGAGCTGGTTTTGCATTGGAAATCAGAAGGCTTAGCCACACATCAGGGGCCTCTTCCACAAAATACCTTTTTAAATTATTAATAGCCAAAGCACTACACTAAAATCAAATGCAGCCTATGAGAAATACAAAGAAAGGTAAGAAAATGTTTACAGTAACAGAAAAATCTTTGGAAATCAGTAATTGGTCTATTTGTTTCTCTACACATACACAGAAGATACTGTGCATAGGAAGCTTAGTTACAAGTTCTTCCCTTTATTTGCACATTATTAGCATTCCTCAGCATTGGGGGCTCCCGGTGAATAGGTTTATCTGCCCCAATTATGGGAATCCCCAAAGAATTCTCACTTTCAAAACAGTTGCATAAAATATTAATTACTTGTATTTGGAGTAAATGAACATAAGCTAATAAATTTACAAATTCAATTACCACCAGCTATCAGATGACTTTTTTATTTAATTGCTATGGATTGCCCTTTAGACATCATAATGAAATTAATAGAACATGCTGGTAATCAATAGTTACTGATTAATCGATTCGGAGCAGCTCTTACGAAGGCTCTTTAACCCCCCAGACGTCATTATTTATTACCTTATAATGCAAGAGCAGGCATAGACGGGGCAAATAGATATGGGACATGTTTAGGAGTGCAGCAAAGGTATCTGCCTGTTAGACAAAGTTCAAGGTGTGGCAATGTGGGATTTTGCATATATATAGGGTGTCTCACCCTTGAAGGTTAAGTATTATACTCCTCATTAATATATGATCAAGGTCTTCTCATGAGTAGAATAAACAGTCATCCTTCATGGGTGATCTACTTCTATTTATTCAGTGAGGGATATTTAAAACATTAAACTTCATCACAGTGTATCTGTTCGGTGCCTCTCAGCACTTATGGAAAATATGTGCTATTTAAATATTTTCACATGTGCACAGACTTTCTAGGAATCTGCACACTGAAGTACAAAATTCGGAAACCAGTGGGAGTAACACACTTCATGCCAACAGTATATAGAATTTTGTGCTAGGTTAACGGTTGAACTCGATGATCTTAAAGGTCTTTTCCAACCTAAACAATTTACGGTTCTATGATTTCTATGCTACCAGTAGCTTCCCCATCTAAAATGCTTGTGCCCATCATTAGAGCACAAACTTTTCTCTACTCTGTTGTAAAGCAAAGCTGTAGAAATGAAACATCTTCCAATGAAAGAGTAACACCTTGATCTTAAGTAGTTATAGTCACAGATTGCAAAAAAGAAGAACCTTTAAAAAGAAAGCAAGCAATGCCCTACAGACCTGACTCCAACCCACAAAGACCTTTGATTTTGCCAAGATCACTCAGCAGTGTCGTTTTGATACTGCGCCATATCCAGCAGGCTGCACTGCCCTTTGCGGAGGGCACAGCACAGGGGTGCACAGCATCACCTCTCCCATCACGGCGGGAGGCCGCAAGGTTAGCACGGACCTTCGGTAATAACAGACCAGGCTTGCCCTTTCTTCTCTCACCAAGAAGCAGCGATGCAGCCGGCCTCATGCAGGTCTTCCTCCTTTTAATGCATGCAACAGTTCAGCGGATAATGTTCTGAGAGAAAAGTTAGAAAAGGCCAGTCTTGGCCCAAAAGCCCAGACCTTTACTTACAGACAACTTTGGCAGTAAAGACCTCTTACGTCACCTGTGGCTTCCGCCCAATTTCCTATCCAGCCACACTCCCAGCATCCCCATAGCTACTTCACTTGGCAGGCAGCCTGCCCAATTTTTTGGCACCTGCATCTCAGGGCAAACAGCTCTCATACCAGGGACTCCAGGGCTGCTCTGTGAGTAACTTCTTGTTAGGAATTAGTATGAAACTAAATCCAAAAGTAATGGGTTTTTTTAATGTATCAGTGCCCTCCATGAACAGGAACAGTCTCTGTCTCTCCATCCCCCACACCTCTATCAAGACGCTGCTCACATCAGGGTGGTGGGAGAAGCAGTAAGCCCCGCACCCAACGCAGGCAGCTGTCCCCATGCCCACAAATCCCTGGCTGAGCGAAGGCCACCTACCAAAATAATGGATGGGTCGTCACTTCTGCGCAGAAGAGGGGACAGGGGGGTGAAATTAAGGAGTATTGGGTCAGCCTGCAGTTTCCCGTTGTCCCACCCCCAGCCTGCATGGCCCACACCTCACCTTCCAGAGATCCTAGCCTTGATGCTCTCCAGCAGAGAAGTGTCATTGCTCTGCCCGTACAATAAGGAGCCAGAGAGCACTAAAGCTTGCCCCAATCCGGCAGGCCAGGTAGCTAGGTCCTGTGAATGGCTGTGGTGTGCAAATGCTGATTTTTTTAGGCTTTCCCTTTAACTGTCACAGGAGCTCTTCACGGCCCCAGTCTGCTGGTCCTGGCCCTGCCCGTGCAGAACAGCAGCACACCAGAAATCTGCACAGTTCACAGAAAACTTCCCCACATCTCTGCCAGGCAGGACAGCACATTGGCCAGGGTGAGCCAGCCTGGCAGGAAGGTCACACTAACCTACAGACAGCGTTTGCAAAATTACTGCAGAAGTGAAGCACAAAGCTGGGTCTAGCAAATGATGTAAATTGAGTTTGTCTGTGCTGACAATAGCTCTTGATTAGAGGCTTCCAGAGCTTCCGAGGAGCTTGCAAATTCTCCCACACCCCAGGCACAGACCACGGCAGACTCAGGATCAGAAAAAGTCTACAGGCAGAGACGGTGGGAAGGGGAGTGGGTGTTGTGTTCTTTAGCACACCCCTCCAAGCCTGCCAGGTCAGGCCGTGGGCCCAAACTCCGCTTTCACAGGGGCTGCACAAGTACAGAAGAGAGAAGCAAACCTTCCAGCATCTCCAAAGCTGCAGGACAAGGTCATGAGATGAATTCAAAGAGCTTATCAAGGTTTAGTGTTTTCTTCTCAAACAGGTCAAGA
>JAOBAS010000072.1:81752946-81764724 GCA_025311575.1 Elanoides forficatus | reverse complement strand
CGATCTGTGGGGGGGCATTTCACTACTCTAAACATTATCAAATTTGCAAGCAAATACTTTGAAATACAAAGGCTTTTTTTTATGGAATACAATTTCTGTTGTTCAAAGAAAGCAAGTACCTGGCAACAAAACCCTGAGCCAAATTATTGTTAACAGTGAAACAATAATTGCAGCAATAAATAGGATATGCTGAAAATTATAGCAGCCTGAAAACATTTACCCCATCTGACAATATATGGGACAATTTAGCTCCTGGTGAGCAACATAATTTCTGCTTTTACTATTATATAGAAATTCCTGCAAAGTAAAGTTGTCATACACATCCATTAAAATATATATGGAACAAAGTTACTTCAGGGAGATGCACTTTTATCTCCACTAAATAAACTTCTTGCTGGATGCTGTTGTCCTCATTAGTCATGCATTGTAACAGCTGCTTAAGCCCTCCTTGTTTCTGGAGTAGGCTTTGGTTCACTCCAGGTGAAGCCAACACATTATCAATTAAGTACATCAACTAAAATTATAGACTGTTCACAGTTGCTTGTATTTCCATTATTATCACGGGATATTACAGCATACCGCCATGTGGCACTCTGCAATATGTCACATTTCTTCAAACGATGGTCGCAATCCTGCTAAATGCTATTTATAGTGCTGCATATGCACAGAACTTATGGCACTGAGCTAGGAAAGATAACTTCCCACGGGTGCAAAGCTGCGGTCAGGCCCTTGACCTCCTGCATCTGATCGCTGCCTCTAACCAGGGGCTTATCCAAGGCTCCTTCTACACTCATAAACCCTCAGTTCTTTGGTGCCTTTGAAAAATAAGCTTCTTGTTTCATAGCAAAAAGTAGCAGCACATTTACGCGTGCAGCCACTGGGCACACCAACTGCCTGTTCCTCACTCTCCATGCAGATCCTTCCAGGTACCCCCTGCACAACACAACAGAAAGTCCAAGTGTAAAGAAAAAACAACTGGGGTTTCTATTAGGAAAAAAAAAATCCTGCCCTCCCAAAATGTGTGCCTTTTCCTGCCATGGGCTGTAACCACTCTTCTGGGCACACAGTGATCAACCCTGCATGCTTCATGGGAGGAAAGGAGCCCAGGCTTCATGCGAGCACTTAGCGACTGCTAAATATCAACATTCAGATTTTATATGACCATAATAAGCTCCCCCAGTGCTGAATAAGGAGTCCCTATTCCCACAGACACTTCTAGATCCCGGCGGTCCCTGTGGTCAGGTGCACGAGCCATGGGCATTGTGGCACTCACCTTTTACATGCAGGAATCCTTATTCCATCTAATCCTAAGTACTTGGCAAAAGTACTTCTCATTTTCATTAATGATGAAGGAAATTCTGGAGCACACAGGGGCCACAGCGTGACTGTTACCTTTATCTCATCCCTATCACAGAAAACTACAGTCCCCTATCTTCCTCCTAATAGTATCAGGAATCAGTAAATATTTGTACAGCATTTTAAAAGATGCAAAACCACCACTTTAATGCTAACTATCATCAGATCCAAAGATAAGCATTTTAACTGCCACATTATTCCTGAAAATGATTCTTTTTTTTACTGTTTTGATTATTGCAGATATTAGAAACTCTTGTTCCTTCAGCAGTTTAAAGTATCTTTTTTTACATTTGTATCATAACGTAGTGCTCAACTATTTTTCCAACTTGGTATCGTTCTTCATCTCACCCGGCTTTATTATAGCCATGCAGAATGAGACAGAACTGCAGTACAAAGTAATTCACCAAAAAATGAGTATACTAACAATGAGAGTACCGTCTTCACCTCCCAAGCAAAAAATGTACACATGTAAAGGGACAGAAAGAAAAGTTAAGTTTAGGACACATGACCTTGCAGCAAACATCTCCTGCCCAGGATGTTTTAAAAGGGAAGGCATATCTACCCTTTGAAGTATTTACAACAGGTATAGTTCATGGCGCTAGACATAAATGTCTAAAAATAGCATTATAGGTATGACTTCCATCACAAGGTGAATGTAAGTCTAAAATGAATCCATACATGAAATATTAGAGGTAAATATTCTGAGACAAAAATTCTAATATCTAATATACTGCAGTAATACTGGCAGTCCCAGGCAGGGTCTCTGTATCAACATGCATGCATTTGCAGGCACCTACGTGGAAAATAATACAAGTCCTGCGCACGTTAGCTGCTCTAGGGTGGTTCTTGTTTAAATCAGTCCAAAAATCTACACAGCAAAGATTTAACATTTTAGACAGGCATATTAGAAACTATGGTATCCAAACAATGCATCATAAAAAAAAAAAAAAAACTGTTTACAGCAAACCAAGGAAAGCAACATAGATTTTTCAGAGTGCTGTCTCTTCAAATTGTGCATGCCAACACATCCTTGCTGTCACACAGACAACAGCCCATCAAGCCTGCTCATGTCAGCATCACTTACAGCTATAACTACTAAGGCAGCATTACATAGGAGCTTTGGGCCTGCCACGCAGCATCAAATCACTGCTCCAGCCCATCCAATGCCCTTTCTGCAATGGCCAATAGCTGATGCTGATAAGGAAAATAATCCTTATCATGACATTTCCATATATAGTTGGTATGGTCTGTCATGCCTGGGAGGAAGTAGGAACATTTTTTTCCCCAAGGGCAGAATTACAACTCCAAAATGTAAGACTTTGATGCACCAATTGCACTCTTAACTAGAATAGCTACTACTGTTAGTAATGATCATTAGACTGTTTAATCAGTTCAAACTATGCAGTAATTGTAATTCCTGCTAATGAGCAAGTATCTCGAGAATAGTCCTAATGTATAAAGCACACTGAGCCGCTTCAAATTCACAGGCACAGATGAGACAGAGACCTGTGGATAAGGAAATAATTAATGATTCCCCGTGCTACAAGGACAGCTCTTTAGCCTCCACGTGGCACACGCACGCCCCAAATCCCGCAATGCTGCTTATGTAGCAACAACTCGCTTTCTGCCCAAGACCACCTACAGTCTCTTTGCAAAACCTCCTGTTTTTCTAGCAGCTTCAGCTAAGACAGCAAGCATCAGGGAGGTCTCCCTACCTGTTACCTGGCAAAGCACCGGCTCCTTACTCTGCATCCCGTTTGCACGGCTAGATAACAGCCAGCACTATCCGAGGTTGGACACGCTGTGCACACGGGGGATAGAAGACACGACTGACGCGGAGCCGTGATGGCTCAGGGGATGCTAAACAACCTGAACACTGTCCCCAGGAGGAAAGGCTACCAAGGCCAAGCCAAGGGAGCTGTGGGACATCCAGCCGTCCGTCTCACCCAGCCTCACCTTTCCGCAGGGCAGGGAGAGCTCTGAGGAGCGCTGGCTGCCCTCATCCGAGGCTGCTCCCCGCCTGCTGAGCCGAGCTGTGCTCTGTGCATTGCGGAGCTTGGACACGTGAAGGTTTTTCTAAACCACACGCAGGGTCAGGAAGGGCAGCCAGCCTCCGCTACGTCAACCTAACCTTTACTTTCTCATTCACGTGAGTGAGACAGCTCTTATTGCCACTTTTGTGAAGGCTTTCTTCTTCAGTTTTCCGTTTCCTTCGCAAGGTTTTTTTCTTAAAAATAATGCTTTTAACTCACACATTTGAGAATGATTTCTCCGTTTCTCCGTTATTTGTAGATTTAAAAGGGGCAGGTAAAAAATGGACTATCCAGTCACTATTTATCCCACGTCAGGATAAATTTAACAGAGTCACATCATAGAAAAACACTCAGGTTGTAACTGATTACAGCTAAAATAGGAGGCTGTCGCTCCAGGTCACTTAGACATAGGAGACAGCCCCGTTACTGCAGCTTTACACCAGGCTAACACCATCCCTGTTGACAGACCTCCCCCTGATTCATGGTGCAATAATTAAGTCTGAAAGTAAAGCTGTAAATTGGTCCAACATGGGTGAAGTAAATCATAATATAGTAATAGCGTTTGCTTTCACTGCCACATTGTTGTGACCCATAAAAGTACTTTCAAGATACTGCATTTAATTAGAGTTTTATAGCACCTATGAAAAAACACGCTCTAAACACATCTAACTTTGACTTTTGCACTTCCCTGCCCTTCGTTCCTCCTCTCTACTCTGTTGTTTTATGGTTCCCTTCTTCCTCCACCTCCTCATCCTTGAAAGACTAAAGTAATCATTCTTATTCAACAAGTAAAAATGCTGTGATGCTTAAGAAAGGGAACTCAAAAACATCTCTGTCAAGAGAGTCCAAAAGCTCTATTCTCTAGTTTATTTTCTAGATGTTGTAAGAAAATATTACAGTGTAATAGGTTGGATGACTGCCACAAAGTCTTCTGTGTCTTCGCTGTACTTTTAAAGCTTTGTAAGGTCATTTTACAAAGGAAGAGCATGGAAAAGATTTGAAGAATTGTATCTGACAACAGAGGGCTGGTGTATGGTCTCATAAAGGTTAAACCTCCCCTTGTTGACTTAAAAATGTGCTGGCAGGGTGAGGATTGGCCAGGATTCCCTGGGTGACCACAGTGAGAGGGCACTCCAGCTGCACTGGGGAGAGCAGAAAAGCAGGAGCCTGCGGTGTATGCGTGCAAGAAGCTTTAAGCTAAATAGAAAATGGGGAGACAATAAGACTTCTAGGCTGTGGCACCTCAACAACAGCCTCACTAAATTGTTATGGGAATGACACACGTAGCCTGCCACGCAGCCAGCCTTGGACACAGTGGGTAAGAGGAGCCAAGACCTGTCTTTGTCAAAACAGAGCAAAAGGTTCAGCCCAAGTCCCTCAGCGGGGATGACCCCAGGCCAGGCCAGCACAGGGGTAAGTGGGGACTCCCTGCTGAAGAGACACAAGGCACCCCAAAGGCCATCAGGTGTACGACACCTCTACATTCCTCCTCTAACCACTACCAATTCAAAGAACCATGTTCTAAAATAACTATTATTTGGGCTATTTTCTTCCTTTTTTTTGACCATAGGAAAGCAATTTGGTTACAGAACAAGGGTTTTCAGAGTAAAGGAAGGATTTACAAATCTCTAAGGATTACGTGTATGTTTGTGTGTGTGTATATATATATATAAAAACCACCTTACAGAGCACCATAGAGGCTGCTATGAAAAAAACTTAACTCCATCCCAGCCAGACTCAGTTCACCATTATATGCATGTATATGTGCATATATACATGTGTGTATGTATACACACTCTGTGTGTGTATATATGTGCATATACATATTTACACAGAGCCCCAGAGCCCATACATAGACTATGGAGAAAGGCAGACCCTCTGGAAGGTGACTCAGAAGACTATCTTTTCTGACAACAAAATTGCAAGCTGAGACTTCTGGTTTACATAAGTCATATACCTAAAGTATAGGAAAATTTAATAAATATTCCCTTAATTATAACTGCCCTCTTAGGATGCAGCACAGAGCATTGGTGTGAGCTTGGGCAACTTGGTTTTTCATCCCATAACATACAGACCGATAGGGTGACCCCTCAGGAAGCTTCTTCACCCCACTGCTGACCTGGAGCCAGGAGGAGAGATGCCCAAGCTCAGCGCCATGGGGTGGTCGAAGGATGCTGCTGTCACTGACTGCCCTTAATTGCCACTGAGCCGCTCTCACTGTGCCCCGGGGCATGCAAGGAGATGAAAACCTCAGCAGGAAAAATGGTGTGGGGACAGAGAAGTCTCCCGGAGCAATAGGTGTTGGTTTGCAAGGGAGCCATCTCCACTGCCTTCAGGGAAACAGAGCCTGGTGTGCATCTTTCTGTAATTAAACAGGGGCTCAAAGAAGCGGATTTGATTATAATGAGTCAAATACTTAATATCTTAATCTGGGTCTTAATAAACCCACTGTGGCTAGCCACACAAACCAGTGGGGGAACCAGCTCAAGCTCAGGTTCACATCCTGTGCAATCTCTCAAAATGGAGTTTTCTTCCAGCTTCTTTTGCACACTCTCCCGTCACACTGCCATTCCACTGCCTGGTTTTGAACTATTCCCTCTGCAGAAAAACACTGCAGATTCCTTCCTCCACCTTCAGCCTTTTTCCCTTTTCACACACAAATGCCTTACTCCCCAGGAGGTCCCCCTTCCAACACCCACTGGGAACAGACTAGCACCGAGATACTTGCATCAGAAAAGCTTACCGTGTACATCAGAAGTGTCATTTTCTAGTGGAAAAGGTAATGAGAACCACTGACAGGCAACACACCTCCTCTTCTTGTGAGGGACCGTATCCAACTTCTGACTGCTCACATCTACCCGTAAAGCCAGTATAGAGTGACTGCACATGCACCTCTTATGACTGCCTCTTCGCTTTTCCTTTGTTCAGTCAGTCAACAGCTGAAGCATCACTACGAACACCAGGCACAGTAGTCTGAGCTGCAATTTAATACTTCTTCTGGCAGTTTTACCCTTAGTCAGTTATGTTATCAACTTCCATCTATTAATACCTGCTCTTAGATGTGTATAAATATCATTTCGCTCAAAGGATCCGCACACACAGAGAGGTACAAGCTATATAGCAGGCTCCATTGCAACCGCTGTGAAATAGGGCCATCTCTGAGGTAATTGCATCAGCTGCCTTGTGGCACACAACAGTTTTGGGAGAAGAACAGGAGCGAACATTACCAGCTCCTCATAAGGAGTAGCACCAGGCACCAAACAGCATGAAGTATTTTCAGCTGGCAGTAAGGGTAAACAAGGTACCAAACTACATGAGATAATACCAAAATACTTTTTAAATGAAAAAAAGTGAATTTCCAGTCAATGCACACATGTTTAAGAGGACAGCACAGCGCTCCTGAGCCAGGTGGGGTTATTGTGGGGCAAGACCCACCTTCATCTCCACTGCCTGCCGAGGAGATGTCCGCAAATCTCTTACTCCCACAGCAGTATTCAAATGGACAGCAGCACCAGCACTCCACATCGGACCTGCAGCAGCTCAGTAACACTTCCAGATCTGCTGGGAAAGCTGACCAGCTTGGTGCCAGGACTTCTCTGCACAAACTGAGCGTTCATTCAGTAGTTAGATTTCGGATCCATTTTTCTGAACCTACAGAACGTATGAATGACTGAAAGCCATCTCCACTTCTGCGATAACCTCTTGGCACGGCGTTTTGTGAGGGATGCTAATCCTCTAGATAACGAAGGAATCTGCATGGCAGGTTACCTGTTTAATGACTACAATACCCACAGGCAGGGAAAAATGGGGAACATTTCCCCAGGAAACTAGTGCCCCTCAGTCCGTGCCAGTCTTCATGCAGTCCAGTCCCAGCACATCCTCTCCCACGGGATGCTCCAAATGCCTTGCGTACACGCTTTCCTGATCACAGCCTTGCTCAGCCCACCCTCCCCTCCCCTGCTGCCAGGCACATCTGGCATCTCTTGAAACCATAACACGGGCTGTGGTCAAAATACTGGGAGCGCATTATATCTGACCTTTCGGAAGTTGTAATTCTCAAGCTGATCGAGGCAAAACCAAGTAACACTTAACAATCCTACTTATTGATACGTGCATAGCTTTGTGGGTTGGGGTCTTTTTTTGTTTTCTTTTAAAAAAAAAGAAAAACAAAACGACAAAGAACCCCACACAAATCAGACTGAGTAAAATATGTAGTGATAAACACAACTCAAGGTGTCCACGTCTCACACAGTTATTAAGCAATATAAAAAGAGAGAGATGTTTCTAGGATGAAGCACTGTTTATCACTGTTTGTTACATGCGTTTGAGCTGCAGTGCTCTCGTTTACAGCATTTTCTCTGTTTTTTATTAAATACCCTGAAGACAGGATTATTAGTTTCCTCACAGCTTTTATACCATGCTCATGACTACACTAAGTTCTTCACAAATATTATTTAGTTTTACAACAACCAAGAAGGCTAGAGGCTGTTAGCATCTCTGCTTCACTAAGGCAGAGAGATCAAGCTGAAAAATTGACTTTATTTTGGGATGTAGCCTGAGCTGCCCAAGCCATAATTTTTCAAAATACCCCAATATCACAGATCGCCTTGGGTGTCTGAATCATGGGTCCTGCAAAGTTTAGTTAAAGCTCCTGGAACGTGGCACTTCAGTTAGATCCTGCAGTCTTAAATCAGGACACGCACCCCAAAAAAGGAGAAAATACCCACAAAAGGCAAGTTTTAAACAATTTTCCCATCATCCCATTGAACACAGCAGCAGCAACAGGGACGGATCAATCTCTCCAAGGTAGGCCCCCGTCTCACACACAAAGCTATCCATTTGCTCCTGGCGATCACCTTGCACTTAACACATCTCTCTGACAGGGCCACAAAGGATGCCAGAGTCCTGCTGATAGCCATCGGCCACACATTGCTCCAGGCCCTTCATTCTGTGTGCAGGGGGGCAGACGGGCACTCGGCGGAGAAAGAACGAGGTGGCCCCCCAGAGCCTGGATGGAGTCAGCCCCACCGAGATTCAGCTTTCTACTTCTGACACGTTTCTACATTAACTTCTTAGTCAGTGGAGAGAGCCAGGCACTTGGAGGGAGCGATTCGTTTGACCCTTTCTAGATGGTCTGCCGTTACATTAGCAAGCTCTCTGATGACTATAAAGGGACCCTAGGGAACCCTATAGATTTCTGCTGCTAGTCCCACAATCCATACCATAGGTATCCTGTCTACCTAGCTGCCTAGGCAATTTATAATACATTTAAAAAAATAAGAATGTTCTAGGCGTTCCTATTTTTCTCCATTACAGTGGGAAACTAAACAACTAAATTTTAGCGGGGTGGTAGAGTTAGAGGAGACAAAACCCACCTTGTATCCCAGTGCATGCTGGTAAGAAGCCAGCTTTGTCTTCCAGAACATACTCACTCTGACACTTTTTGGGTTTTGAGCACCTCTTTGTAACTTCACAATTTTTAAAAATATATTTTGGATGCAGTCTCCTAGCATTTGGGGGTCTCATTTGATTCCCTGCAGTGAAACACCAATACATCCACAGAACAGGCTAAGACACTGAGTTATCAGCCAAGGTGAATGAGAGGACAGGCCAAAACATACCCAGGTTTCACAGGCAGTTATTGACAGGAGCTGATAATTCCACATTTGGCAAGAGTGGGTAGATAGCCTGGCCCTGTACTCACCAAAACTGATGTCTTCAACTCTGGCCCACCTTGATTTATGGCAGTTTGCAGCTCCTTGTTATGGAGATGTCTGCTTTCCCCAGCCTTACATCTCGTCCCTGCTGCCTCCCAACTGATTGCCCACTCTATCCTACTATCACGCTAGTGCCCCAGAGCACTGTTTCTACCCTGCTGCCCTTATCAGCCCCAGTGCAGTTCCTCACATTCTTGGTCAGCTCACAAAATGGGTGGCAAGCAACCTGGCTAATCCTTTTCCATGCCGTCTCAGTGGGACTACAACAGATACATGCCCCTGGTTCTCAAGTGTGAAACCTTCAGAGGCTCCAGCTACTAAAGCCTCATACGTTAACATGAAGACTAATTCCCTGGGAGAACTTCATACCTGTATCCAGAATAGATATTGCCAGGGAAACAACAAAAAGTACAAACAACAAAATCCTGTCTGCTGGCCAGCTGCAGATTATTATTTAATGGAAGAAGATATTTTTCCCTAAAAAAAATGATTCCCAAATGCCTAAATCATTCCTGTTGAAATAGTCATTAAAAATCCAGTCTGTAGCACGTTAGGCTGAAGAGTTTTAACAATAAGTTGAAGACTGATGAAATTACATGTAATTACAATACGATTTTATAAAATGAACAAGCCAGCTCAGCTCGTGAGTAGTCTTAAGCATATGCTACACAAGTAACTCTTTCTTCCTGAACTTGCTACCCTAGTGCTAAAAAAACCCAGACAAACCAGTCAAACTTTGCTATGCTGATGATGGTTAAACATTTTCTTGTCTTTTAACTTCTGCAGGCAAGATATCGTCTGGCAGGGGGAAATTCTTCCTTTTGCTGCAAGAAAGGTTCGTCTCTTCTTGCTCTCAGTTTCCCCATTCTGTGATGGAAACCTGTACTGGCCAGCTGGACTGACAGGAACCTGCTGCTGACTGCACATTTACTTTGATCGGTTTAACTAAAACAAGAGATGCGATAAAAAACTGTGGGCCTTGCATTACGTTTGCTGTCATTAACCCAAGGTACAGACTGAATACTGTAACATATTTGCTCCCTGTCCTTTGTTGTTTTTATTAGACTTAGGCCTTCCAAGCCCATGTGGCAGAGAATGCTACTTCAGTGCAGCAATCAGGACAGGAGGCACTTTCACAGATGGTCTAAAGGCACTGCTAACAAATGTGGGAGGTAACAGGGTAACTTTGTGATACAAGAAAACAGAACACTCTAAACCATTTCAATGCATTCCAACATATAAAATGCAATTCCCGTAACAGGGAAATTCTCAGAGCAAAGCTGCTCTCTGAAATTATTAATAATTTGCTATAGGGAGTTCCAGCATACTCAGCAAACGAGATCAAGGAGTTCAGCATTAGATGAACATGTTTTGACTGCGAAATGACTATTATGAACCTACAGGTCAGCCACAACTAGAGCTAGGGGAATACTGCAATGAAATTCCATGAGTGCTTGTTTAGATTTGTAAACAAAATCACCTCGGTTATGCTTACACTCCTCTTTGTGAATGTTTCTAGGTATTTTCCATGCTTTTTTAGGTTTTTAAACAAAAACATACCAATCTCCTTTTTCCTTCCTCCTTCCCACCAAAAGGTTGTATTTTTATTCCTGAATATTCCAGGTTGACACTTCACGTTGAAGGATAATCCCTTCTACTATTCTATTCTAGAAGCAGACTGCTATGCCTGTGGTAGGAGTGCAACAGTCCAGCATGCAGCACTACGAGCAGCAGAAGTCTGCCACGTCCCTTGAGGACAAACTCCTGCCTTTTGCGACTCGGAGCACTGCAGACACACAGAAAAGCCAAGCCAGCTCACAGGGTAGCCCAGCTCCAGCACCTGCCCGCACACATCCTGATCTCTTGCACAAACACAAATGCAGCAGCACCAGAAGCTGCCAGCTGGGGAAGGCACTGCCACAATGGAGACGGCGGCTGGGTTTCACTACCTGGGACTCCTGACACACTCAAATGTCTCCAGCTGCTCTGCCCATATCTCCCCTCCCAGCTCTCGTGAGGGAGGCAATGAGGATGATTCACTAAATCTTGAGGTCTCATTAGGTGTAGAAGAAATCACCCAATGTAGTTGCTGGCAGTGACAAACCATGGTAACTATGGAGGAACATAAGAGGTGTTTGACAGGCCAGTGTCTTACCCCCAAATCATCCTCGTACTTAACACCTTAGAGATGTACTTAACACCTTTGAAAATACTTGGCATCAGTTGCCCTTCCCTCAAGTTAAGCATGAGAAACAAAGAGGGTGTTTCAGGAAAAACGTGAAGTAAAATAAAAGCCTGCCAGCGCTGTGAGTTCAGGAGGGATTTGCTGAGACTTGCTTTGGTGAGTACAAGGGTGGGGGAAGAAAGAAGAAGAAAGAATGAGATGCCGCTCAAACGACAGCAAAGGAGCAGGTTCAGCTTTTCAGCTGTAGCTGGCATCAGAAAGGTCCTTTGGCATTTGTCCTTCTTGAAGCATTTTTGCGCTTTCCTCAGGCTTAAGCTAGTGGGTTATTAGATAATGGCGGGAATATACACAGCTGATACCAACCCCCCGCTTCTCAAAAATCACCGATGTACAGGGACATCCCAGTAAAACTGTGGTGGGTTGACCCTGGCTGGATGCCAGGTGCCCACCAAAGCCGCTCTATCACTCCCCCCTCCTCAGCTGGACA
>JAOBAS010000072.1:81719897-81741978 GCA_025311575.1 Elanoides forficatus | reverse complement strand
GGGGGGCACGTTTATCTGCTTTTACAAACTTGATAAAACATCCTTAGAATATTTAATTTGATTTTCCTTCTTATCTGATTGGTCTGGGAGTGTGTGAGCTTTCCCCTTTCAGAGGCTGAAGGACCTCTCAGCAGGGCATCCTGCAGCAGCTTTTGGCTGCACCTTTGTGCCTCTTCCTCCACCTCAACTCTTTGGGGCCCATTTGGCCTTCGGGGAAACCAAGCCCTGCAGGAACAGGACTAATTCGCCAGCGTATCAGAAACGTTCACACCTAAAAAGCGGCATTAGTACTGGTTCTAGCAGCAAACCTGAGAGTGAAATCTCCTCCTGCACCCCACGCAGCTGGCCTCATGGGTGCCGTACCACCAGCCCTGCAGGCTGGCTGCAGCACAGACAAAGGGAGACCCTCGCCAAGACTCGGCTTCCACTTGGCATTTCCTGAGCTACAGAGGTTCCTGGCAGCCTGCAGGAGGCAGATTTACTGGTACTGCTAAAGCCAAAAAGAAACATGCCAAAAGCGAGAGGAGATGGTGTCAGCAGCAGAAGGTGGAGAGAGGGAGGTTGGAGGGAAATCATCAATCCAAAGTTGGCTGAGGTGAAGAAGGATGGGAAAGGAGAAGGACCGCTCTGACTCAGTGAGGCCTGGGGGTTTGCTAGTTTTCATAAGTGACCCCCAGCTCCAAAAATGTGAAAAGCCATTTTTATAAAAGTCGAAGTCCAATTCTAGATGAGCTTTCAGTTTAAAAAGCAAAACCAGAAAAATACTCGTACTCTTGCTGGCTGCTGGGAAAATATGATTCAGAGAAATTGTGCAATGCCCAAACTCCATTTAGCTGTTAGCAGGCTATATCTAAAAAATATACAACTAACAGGCTTGAGCATCTGGGAAGACCAAATGGCTTTAAAATATACCATATTGTTGCTGCACTCATATCAAAAGCACTTTGAAAGAAAACAGACCTTCAACGAGTCAACCTTTGAGCCGAAGCATCATCCCTAGCGTGGGAATCATAACGCCAATGCTTTGGTGCAACCCGTGAGAGAAAGGCAGTGCAGTTAAGATAGTATGCAACTTTGAAAATAAAATGCATCAAGACAATAAACCAGCTTTGCAGAAATAAAAGCAAATTTATCAGGGGTTAACATGACTTAACAGCTAGAAGAGAAAAAGAGCAAAGCAAAACCCGGTGAGTTGTTTTTACAGCTTTACCATATTTAAAGAATCCGTTCTTTTTAATCCTCCCCAAAAACGCATGGGGCAAAATGTGTCTGTAAGATCGCAATGCGATAGTGGAGAGTTGAGGTGGAAAAAATGTTGCCCAGCAGTGAAAGCAACCCAGCTTTAGTTTGTTTTCCTGTTTCCACAACCACCTTCATTCTGGCCTCAGGGAAGTCACACACTCATTTTCCAGGTAAGGAGCGAGGAGCTCACAGCTCCTTGCCACTTCACAGAGGTGGAGAGACAGCCCTGCCTTTACGGTGTCTCCAGTCCAACTCTGGGCACCCCCTTCCCTTCTGGCAGGGTGTTTTGCCATTTACCAGTGACTCTTCCCATCTGAACACCTCCGTCAGTGAGCTGAGCTGCAGGACAATACAATATTTTAAATAGTGAATTTCTATAGACCCTGTTTAATTTTAAATTTATTTACAACTTTAATCTGAAAAGTATCTGAAAATTAATCCCTGCTCTGAGGGAGGAGCCTGGCTGCTTTCTTGGGCTCTTTGTGTGAGTGGACCAGACCCACTGACACAAACATGCAGGAACTTCACACCTGCTTGGGATGATTTCTGTCCTGCTCCAGTTTGCAACTCAAGGACCACTGCATCTGAGGAAGGCAGAGAAGAAGGATGTCTAGGTAAAGCCCCATCACCGACTTCCAGCAAGGCTTGGCTCCAGACCCAGGTAGCAAACAAAAATGAACAAAAATTTACACATGTCAAGAAAGGTGGAGGAGGTGATGAGCTGAATTTGTGGTTCCCTCCCACACCCAGACGGAGCAGCCTGTCACACAGGGAGAGGGCAGGCAGACAGAGAGAAATACAAACTTGAACGGGAAAAATATACGTAACAACAAAAAATACAGTAAAAAAGACGGATCCCTCCCTTCTCTTTCCATCCCAATCAGCTAGAGAGGAAGGATGGGTCTGGGCCATCTGTACTTATGTTTCCTGTGGCTTACGTTCCAGCTGGGCTTCAGCTAGAAGGAGAAATCCCCAGGTCCTGTACTCTGCTGCATTTGGGAGCCCATTTAATGTGCTTAATAGAAAAGTGTCACGCAAAACTCTTCCTCCTGTCTGCTCACTAGAGTCAAGCAAGTTTCTGTGAATACATATGTGTCTGGAAAACAGCGTCCCAACTGTCCCAAAACAGTGGAGATTCTAGCTGTGTTTCCAAACATCTTGAACTTGAATAACAAGGAGAAAAAGAAGAAAGTGTTTTAAAAACTGCTCCCATAAATGTTTTCCTGTTTGCATCCGATAGCTTGGTTCCCTAACAACTTCAAATTACCAAGGGTTCACCCACAGTATGGTAGGTCTTGGTTCAATCCCTCTATCTGTAAGCATTGTACAGTCTTGTACTGTGCTGCTCTTCCTTTTGCTCCAGTCTGCATGGATCACCTCAAGGATGCACTGAGCAAAAATAAAGCATTTTTGTGCCAATAGCTGGCAGGAAATCAGACCCAAATGCAAGTCCCTGGCCAGTTTGTGACAGACCTCCAAATCAAGGTGTCTTGCAGTTCTGATGTAACCCCTGCACTACAGTCCCCGTGCAGTCCCTTCGATCGCAATACCCTCCTCTGCACAGAATAACCTCCCTTGGGCAGCAAGACCACGGGGCTACACCTATAAGGTATCTGAAAGGGGCTTTTTTCAGAATGCTCTGAGGGGGCCACAAGGCAGTGCTGCCTCATAGGATGACTTCAGGCTTGTTACAAACCCCGTGTCACCTTATAGCAGACCAGGTCAGGAATTGCTTCAGATCATCTTGTCTACATGGTATTGCTCATGTGATGGCACTGCAGGGCAGACAGAGCATGCTAGGACCTGTCTGCCCTTCAGGAAGGTGCACGCTCTTATGCTCCCAAAACCACAGGGCATATATTTGAAGTTTCCTCTCTCCCATCCATCCTATTTCCTGGTGCACCAGTGGTTTGTCCTAAATTGAGCTCCCACTGCCCTCCTGAAGGTAAACAGTTTGGACAGCTAGAAAATTTGGTCTTGAGATTGCTCTTAAAAAACAACACAGAGACAGTCTCATGTCTGGACCAGGGAATGCTCCATTGCTCCTAAAATCTGAAACAAAACCACTAGGCAAGAAGGAGAGAAGTTTAATAAAAAATGACCTGGCATTTGAGGCACTCTCCTGGGAAATAAGAGGAGGTTAAAATTCATCTTCCAAACCAGACAGAAACATTTACCTTAGTGCCAGGAAACGCTCTGGTCATCGGACTATTGAAGACAGTTGCTGCCAATCCTTGCCTTTTTGAAAGAGCCAGTACTGGTCCTCACAGGGCAGAAACCTGGCCACACGTTGAGTCCAGTCACTCGTTAATTTAGACCTGGCAGGACAAGGCAAGCCAAAAACATGGTTAAAAATTGGTCCCTCTCCTTCCCCGAGAGAAGCATGGAGACACAATAAACAGAATGACATGGAAGCTGGCTCATGTTTGCTTTTCTGCTCTTCTCCAACAGGCCTCCCAGGACAGCGGACAGTGTGAAATGCAGAGCTCTAGCGTCTCTCTGTGCCTTCCTCTCGCTTCATTCGAAGGAGAAAAAGAGCTTTAAACAGTCAGATCAGAGGAAGTGGATCTATTTAAACTCATGTATTTCTGCCAGGATAAGGAAATGTTTGTATAATTTGTATAATTATAGTCTAAAGATACATCTTTATCTTGCATGCCTTTAAAATTTTTTTTCTAAGACATTTAATGAGTTTTAATTTATTTTCACACCACCTCTGCATTATAGCACAGTCATCTCTCATTGCAGTGCAGCCACCCCCACATACCCTCAACAACCTCGAGGACTGAAGGAATTGCCTGTGCTGCTTTCTGGTGTGTGACCTTCTGCAGTTCATGCTTTGAAGGCATTTCCACTTTTCTTTATAACTAGAAACATTTTTTATTGGTTAATAACAAGAGTCTTGTGTAATTGCTCGACTCTGAAAGCTCAGAATTTTAAAAAAAACCTCACATACGTGACAGTTAATGGTTTTTGTGATTGTTGATATGTTTTACAGAAAGCTCTTGCATTCCCCACAGCTTGAAAACATCAAAAGACAGGCAGATACGTGTTCAGCCATGAATTACGTGAGTCTGATATACTAATTGGCCAGGCTATCTTCTCTCTCCAGCTTGTCCTGTCCACCTCTGTCTGGGGAGGTTCCTCCAGCCCAACACCTGATGTGTTGACCTGCACACAAAGTACTACATACGCACGGAGATGTGAGTAGAGCAACTCAGTCAGTTTGTTGCTAGTTAGATATTGGTCACATAAGAAAATAAGCAGAGATCAGTGCTCGTTCCTGGAAACCAGGCATTTCATTTGATTTTTGCTGTGCACCTGAGCCCTTTTCCTTCACCTCCATCTTTGCACAGTGCTGCCGGTTTCTACAGCCAGTCCCCAACAGCACCTCATCTCCTCCACCACCGTTCCCTTTGCCTCCTCATCTCCTCCACCACCGTTCCCTTTGCCTCCTCATCTCCTCCACCACCGTTCCCTTTGCCTTCCCTGCTCCTCACTGCAGTTTCTGTCTCTGTGTAGAACAGTAGGCAGTACACAGAGAACTCGCAGACCATTAAACTCCTGCTAATCTGACTCTAATGATATACTTGGCTGCAGGTCCCTTGTTAATGGCAGGTTTGTTTTTGAGAAGCGGGTTCCAAAGCAGCTTGGAGATTGCTGATCCAGAAACTAATGAGCCTAGTTATTTATCAGCCACCCTCTTCTCATTTTTACCTGCATTTGCCTGGTTTAGTGCACTCATGTTTCTGCAGGGAAAGTGGTATCTAATGCCACGAGCAGCTGAGGAGGAGCCAGGCTCCAGGGTTCCTTCCCTGGTTCTCTGAAACCAACCTGCTGTTTGGCTTTGAACAACTAATTTATCCTTTCTGCCTGCTTTTTTTTTTTTATCAGCTATCTTTCTGTAAACAGGACAGATGGTTTACACGGACTTTCAGAGAACCTTTGACAACTCCCTCATGAGATGCTATTAAGGAAGGTAAGTAGACATGGGGCGAAAGGTAAAGTATTGTCATAGAAACTAGCTAAAAGACAGAAACCAAGCAGTATGAATACATGTTCAATTTTTTAATCTAACCAAAAGCTGCCAGCAGAACTGGCCTGATATTTTCTAACAGGGGAAAAAAAAAAATCTATTAGAAAAGCCAGATTCCAACAAATTGAACATTTGCATTGGAAAATATTATTTTCCAGAAAGTGTCCTTGTGTATACACATATGCATGTATATATATGTGAATGTATACATTTTTTGTGTGTGTATTCATTTACATTTGCATCATGAAAATCAGAATGGTTATTTCCCTTCAGTCACACGTATGAAGCTGCATAAGAATAGGATAGTTACCTGGAAAGAGTCCCCAGGAAACTTGAGAGAAAATTATTATTAATTTCCAGAAAAATTAAGGCATGTGAAACGATCATAATAAGGCAATCACTGATTCTGAGAAAATAAATTAGAAAGCTTCACAAAACGTCAAGGAATCATCTGGAACATGCCCCTGTGCCAAGGCAGTAGCAGCTCTGCCAGTGGCACTCCTGGAAGGCTGCTGCCCCGGGTACTTGTCCTCAAGAGCTGCCAGCGGCAGAGGAGAACCTCAGTTCCCCGGGACCGCTCGTCCAGGACTGCCGAGACACCTCTGCCACCCCAAACTCCAGCTTCATCCAGGCGATGTCATATCCCAGCCACCTTTTTTACCATTCTACCAGCTCTAGCAGAACTTGCACGCTTTACGCATAGCAACTTTAGTATTTTCCTGCGGATGATCATGGGCGATTATTTAGGAGTATATTATCAAGAATGCATTTCTGCACAACTCCAGGAGAAACATTTTCTTTAGATGAGAATTTCCCTATCACAGCTATTTTCATTTACTCAATAAATAAATTGTAATCTAATACTAACTAAAATGATATCGCTGGGTTTGACTGAAATAGCCTGTGGAACTGCAGTGTTATGAAAATCTAAATTCTGTCAGTGTGGTTGCCTGTGCATTGTTGTAAGGTTTCTTTTTTTTTGTTTGTTGGTTAGGTTTTTTTAATTCTTCATTATCTGGGACGAGGAATAAACAATAAGATGGCCAGAACTGCAGTTGACCCAAAGCCTATCAATTACCTAAAAGAAAGCAAAAGAATTAAAGAGGGACCTAGAACCGCATAAATCCGGATGAAGGATTTGGGAATTTCTGGCAAATACACTGTGCATTAGAAGACCTGACCCATACTATCCACACACCTTGCTGAATGATGAGCATGCTATAGCCCTTATTCCACCAAAAAAAAAAAAAAAAAAGCAAACAAAATAAAACAAAACACAGTTCAGTGAAAGTCTGTCTAATGTACAGGCAGGCAAAACACTGTTGCAAAAAACGGGGCAGAAAATAGCACTGGAAGTGCTAAGGCAGCAACCAGAAAAATGTTGGCTTGTCCTCAACTGGAAAGCTGTCGGCTTTGTTTTTTTTGGTTTGGTTGGGTTTTTTTAATTGAACCAATTCAGAAAAGGAAAGAGGGGCTTCTTAGGAGACTGGAAGGGGAAAGATTATAATCAGGGACCCAAATGAACAGTTATATTACAGAAAAAAGGATATAACTAATAGCAAGTACAAGAGGACAGGCAGCAATCTTCAGAAAGGCAGAATAAATCTTTTCTCACCTTAGACATCTACCCTACATGCACTTGAGCATGTAATTCAAGCTCCTGTGCAGTCAGCAGGGAGAATCATGTAGCTCCAGGCAGGGGGATCCCAAGAGCCAAAGTTGGACTGTATAAATGCACGAAGTACATGCTGGCGTTTGCACTGACCTTCTCCTGATACCAGGAATCCTGATACCACAGCAACTGCCGTATCTGCTTCACTTTATGCGCTGCACAGAGCTGCAATGAGGACAGTTTGGGGTTTAATCTGAAAACTCCCTGACACTTTTTTTTTTTTTTTTTTTACAATAATACCGCGAAGAGCATTTCTGTCGTGGTTTAACCCCAGCCAGCAACTAAGCACCATGCAGCCACTCACTCATTTCCTCCCCACCCAGTGGGATGGGGGAGAGAATCAGAAAAAAAATAAAGTAAAACTCGTGGGTTGAGATAAGAACAGTGTAATAGACCAGAAAGGAAGAAAATAATAATGATAATAATAACAATAATAAAATGACAATAATAGTAATAAAAGGATTGGAATATACAAAACAAGTGATGCACAATGCAATTGCTCACCACCCACCGACTGATGCCCAGTTAGCTCCTGAGCACTGATCTCCCCAGGCCAACTCCTCCCAGTTCATATACTGGGCATGATGCCATACGGTATGGAATACCCCTGTGGCCAGTTTGGGTCACTGCCCTGGCTGTGTCCCCTCCCAACTTGTTGTCTCCCTCCAGCCTTCTCGCTGGCTGGGCAGGAGAAGCTGAAAAATCCTTGACTTAGTCTAAACATGACTTGGTGACAACTGAAAACATCAGTGTGTTATCAACATTCTTCTCATACTGAACCCAAAACACAGCACTGTACCAGCTACTAGAAGGAAATTAACTCATTCCCAGCTGAAACTAGGACAATTTCCCATTTAGACACTGGTTAACAGCTGGACATTGATTCTCTAAATTTATTCTTTAACTATATGGACCAAAATACACCTCCCATACAACCCTACTGAACACAAACTTCCAGAAGGAATACGGTTAGCCTATAGCAAAGCCTGTGGTCCTGAGTGGAGAATTCCTGTCAGATTAAAATCAGACAAAAAGGAATAGTAACAGTTTTCTGTTTTCATGCAAGAGGACCAACTTCTCAATTTGCAAACATCCCAACTACACCCTCATCAAAAGCACCTTGCCATGAACGACACAGAAAGAACTACTTGTAAAAAATCAAAAAGTGATGAACTTGTAAAAAATCAAAAAGTGATGAAAAATAAAAAAGTAGGTCTTTTAATAATTATTTTTTTTAAGTCTGTTCAAAGTTAAAAAACTTGTTAAACGTTTTGCGAAAGGCAAGGAGCATTTCTTGGTAGACAAAATGTTTTTCATCATATTGATTATAGTAAGGGGATGTGGGATTTTTCCCCCCTCCAGAAAATAGACTGTTCTTCCGACAGAAAGAAAAGATGGGTATGAAGTGCTACCAAGGTCTGTGATAGAGTCAATAAGAACGTACTGGTACGTTTGACAAAGAGCCTTACTTCTACGTCACCTCTTTTCTCTGCTTTTTGTCAAGTGTTCATTAAAGCTGGCTGAAAAAAAACCAGGAATTCTGTTCATGCGGGAGAAAAAGGAGTTTGAAAACATGTAATTCTGTGAGCCGTGAAATACCTGAAGCCTGTTTTCCTGCAGCATTTCATTCTGAGCAGCTTTCTTCTTCATGCTCTCTCTGGGAGATAAGGGCTGACGGCAGTCGCCTTCCTCCTACGGACACACTTGGGCTCTTCTCCTTGGTCCAAGTGTTCCCACCAAACAGGAGCAAAAGCTATTGGGGCGGACACGTGAACAGACACACACAGTCTGGTTTTCTAAATTATCATAGACATAATTGTGAGAATTATAATCAAATTATGATGATTTCTGTAGGAAATCAACGTATCCTATTCAGCAAGAAACCTAAAGCTTTGAGTTTTGGGGTTGGTTTGGTTCGTTTGCTCATTTTTTTACAGACAGATCCACCCCAGAGGAATGGAGTGATGGGACAGAGCTGTAAAGATGAATCTCTGTTACACCTTTATCCAGGTCAAGATCTTATCATGAGGTCTCTTACTTCTAAAAGAATTGCCCCAGCCATCTGGTTAATGACTATACTGAGACAGGTTTTCTCTACTGACGTAAAGAAAATTCTCTGCTGGAAAGCTCTGAATATTTTTAGAGAGAGAGAGAGAGAAAGAGAGAGATAAAAATATATAAAGCAACTTATTGACAGAATGCCCTTTAAAATTATCTCACCCAATGTTAATATTAACTCCCCCTTCTCTTTTCACGGCCTCCTCAAAGCCCAATATACTTACTCTTGGTACCATTATTTGACTGAATACCCAAATTTGTATAACTCGGATTCCCATTCTGTACAACACACATCAGCGTCGCACATGTCCTTTTCCTCCTGACCTGATAAGCCTGCCTGCTGTGATATATGCAGCCACATAACTAAAAGGAGATGTCATTCTGCCTGATAAATATCACAATTTTAAATATAACCAACTGTCCCTGCCCAGTTAATCTTGCAGCTACAGTTCATTTCAGATTCACAAGCTGAAAACGTTCATTTTTGTGATCTGTTTCCTAGAGAATTTTTCCACGGTTGTGATTGTTGTTTCCCTTTAATCTAAAATTAGTTGCCTGAATTGAGAAATACATGCTTTGCTCCTTGTTTATGAAAAACATACCATTCATGCTTATATCCTCTTTATACTTCCAAAATTAAAAAGTGTTTCAAAAACTAGTCAAGGTTGCTAAGTAACAATGACATTTACAAAGCCAGTGCTGCACTTAAAGGTAAGGACATAATGAGAATATTTAAGACTATCATAAATTTTATTATAAGCAAACAAACCCATTATGCTCATCAAATGAAATGATACAACTTCAAGTCTGTTCCAGGGATTTAAAAGTATTTTTTCCTGGTATTTGGTTCCGGTCCACAAATATTTCTTGTGAAGTGATGCAATGAGATGGGAAATCGTCGCTCTGATTCAAACGTAGCTGTTCTAATTCAACAGTTGTGGTTGTTTTGGGTTTGTTTTAATTGAAGGGTTTACAGCTAAACCGAATGCTGAGAACAGGCTACAGGGTTAGCGGAGGAGAGCAGTTTCACTCAGTGAGCCTTCGAATACGTAGAAAACAGATGCCTAAGAAGGCGCAAGGGGCGGTACCCGCAGGGGATGCTGTGGGAAGGCAGCGGCCGCATCCAGGTAGCGCTCAGTGGGGCCAAGGAAGCAGGCACCTGGGAATTGGCGTGGGTATGTGTGGCTCCATGCAGAATGCCGGGAAGAAAGCCCTGAAGAATCTGCGCTTCAGCCTCTTGGGGAAAAAAAAAAAAAACAAAAAACAAAAAAACAAAACAAACCACCAAAACCCCACCACCATGTACGCAAATATACACGTGAAAAATCCCCTTTCCCCCCCCTTTGCCTCTTTCCTCTGGCAGCAGGAGGCAAGGTGGGAGGCAGGTCACATGGCAGAAGACATGGAACTTCATTTTGCTTTTTCCCCCTCAAAATTCAAACAAGAGCCATCAAACACATACACAGCTTCCCCCACCGCACACGAGATCAGCTAGAGAGGCACGTGGGGCAGAGCTCCCAAGGCGTCCTGGAGCAGAATTACAGCGAGGAGCTGCAAACAAACAGCAGCGGTTTGCTGCCGTCTGCTCCAGGGAGGTTTCCACGCAGAGGCGGCACGACCCAGGGCATCCAAGGCAACGCACGGCTCCAGCACTCGCTGGGTCTTTTATTCATCGTCAGGTATAAGCATCCCTGGCAGGGCTGCGTCCGCAGCACCTGCGACGCTGTAGGACCGAAATCCCTCGGGGAACAGTATGCTCCAGAATCCTGACCCCAGGGTGGATCATCACAGCTCCCAAAACAGAAAAAGGGGAAACGGTTGTACCTGGATTTGCTTATGAATTTGAATGGTGCTAGAATTCCACATCTTCTTCTGAATGCCTTTTTTTGTTTTTCTTGCAGTGCTCTGACATCCCCAAGTCCTTGCTTTTCCCTGCCACGAGCCAAGAACGATCACCATTTCATCTTAGTTACGCTTCCCTGAGCTGGAGGCTGCTGGATCCCAGCGCACCGCAGCAGCACACGCATCCAAGGATTACAGAAATATCAGTCGAAAGAGAACTCTGGAGGCCTCCGGTCCTGGCTCCTGCTCCACGCAGGGCTCTTGGCAGCGACGAGGCCATCAGTTGCAGCTCTGCCTAGCTGAGTCCTGGAAACTTCCAAGGACAGAGATGCTGCCTCTTCAGGCCTACGTCACCCTCCTCATCAAGAAGCATTTTCCAATATCTGAGCTGAAGTTCCCAAGTCACAATTTGTGGCCCCCGCTCTTTGTTTTGTATCTATCTGACACCACCAAGAAGAGTTTGTCTCCATTAGTTTCATAAATGCCCTTCAAGTGCTGGCAGGCTGCCGTGGGATCACCCTGAGCTCTGTCTTCACCACACTAAACCAGCCCTCAACCCTCCTCACAGTCACCAATTCCTGACCGTCCTCACCCTCTCCTCTGGGTCCTCCATGCTTCCCCCATGCCCTGAAAATCAAAAGTCATGTCAACACAGCAAAGGTGACTCCTTCTTGCCTCTGGAATCATCTCCACACAGGTTCCCAAGCAGAAGACAACTCAAAATGGGCTTTGTTTCGTCCAAATAGTAAATACCCCTTCTCCCCAGTTATAAAAACAAAAGAGCAAAAAAATCTCAAGGTTTCAGAGTAAACCTTTGAATTTTCCAGCTGTAGATACTCCAGAGAAAAGTATCTTCCTGTTTTTCCTGCATCACTTTATCATCTACATATATTATTTGAAATAATTTCTATGCATAGCCATACAGACACATTTTTCATTACTGAGTAAAGCCCAGCACATTGACACTAGTTTTCCTGAGCCCAGCCTTGTTATACGACCAGAACAGGAACTTATAAAGAAAGTTAACACCTTTGTTTTGGAAATACCTAACAAAAATGGAAACTTTGTTTCCCTGTGGCTCTTAATAGTATTTTGGTGCAAAACTCAAATCTGTATTCAAACAAAGGAAGGTAGTAAATTAGTGCTGTGAGCGTAATATTTTCTCCCAGAGGAAAACTATTTCTGCTTGTCATCTTTATTATTTCCACACGCTTCATAATTCAGGTATTGCTGTTGCTCATTACGCATAACCTTGATTGATCATTTATACTAACTTTAGAAACAATAACAAATGCAGCATGGCTGATACTAATTGATACTTTCTTTCAGTAATGAATGGTTTGACATCAATTCTGCACGCTGCCTGTTCCTGGGTCAAGCAAGAGGTAAAAACCCAAGCGCTCTTATTTTGCGATGCCAGGCAGCATCGGGGTCCAGGAAAAAAAACCAGGCTGTTATAGTTAACGACACCCGCGAGCCACCGCTGAAGATCTTGCTTAGATGATTTTCACTAATATAGCCTGCTCCTGGTGGGGATGGGGAGCAAATCTGTTGTTTCAGCGAGGCCACGAGACGCTCACTCCCATCCCCGAGCGGCACGCGAGGGCTCAGCTGCGCCGCGGCAGCGTCGTGAGCCCGGCAGACCAGCAAACAGCAGCAACCCGACCCTCCGGGGATGCCACCGTTAGCGTCCCGGGCTGGTTGCAGGTGGTTTTTGGACCTTTAAAGCACTCGACAGCTTGGTTCCCACTTACCCTAGAAACTGGCTCCCACCAGACGGCAGAAGTTGACACCGGGAGAGGCGTGCAAGGGTGCACGGCTCCGTTTTCAGAGGGATGGAGCTGCAGAAGGGCTTTTGCGGCGCAGGGCTCCCAGCCCAGGAGGTTGCTTTGCCCACATCCAGAGGCTGTACCACAGCGGCAGCTAAGCGTTTCCATCCTCAACGTGGGTCCAGTTATACAGCTCTATGTCTTAAGGACCACAAGATACCTGTGGTTTCAGGCTCTTATATGACCTCAAATTATAATTAAGTGCAAAAAGAGAAAATGAGTGGCTATGAGCCAAGCTAGTTCTTGACAGAGCAAGTTAAAATCAATGCTCCAATGTGCTGGAGTTATATTTACTTCTGGCATCAAAAACTGACTTCTAAAACTGCAGCATATCAGCACTACTCTCTATTAAAAAAAGAAAAAAAAAAAAAAGAAGATATGTACAGGATGCGGGAACAAACTTAGACGGTGGGAACTTTCATAACCTGTGGATTTTTCTGGATGTGCAAGTCCCATTAACACTAATTGGAAAGCGTAGCATGGAGTACACTGCCCAACATCCACATTTATCTAACAGATTTGAGACCTATCAGCAGATTACGTGAGCAACAGGTTAACAAATGAGCACAGTGGAAGTTTGAGTGAGGAATTTCTGACCTCCCCACACCTGAGATACAGCAGCTGCACACAGCAAAAGCATGGGAATAGATGAGGACCTTGGGCTCCTCCAAATAACAAGCTGATCTGACCCTAGGTCTGAGCACACAGCAGCCAGGGTGAGGGATTTATGCCAGCCGCACAAAAGATCTCTTGTTTTGCACTGTCTCAGCCATTTCAGACAGAATATTTCTTTCTGATGTTAAAACTCCAACTCACTCACAGCAGGTTGTATCTGAATTTAAAACTGATGGAAAAAAGGTAGATGTGGAAAGGATTTTCTTTGTGCTTGAAAGACTGCTTATTTCTTCATGTTTTAAATTTCAGTGATTTTCTGTGTTGAAGCACAAAAAATGTCAAGTAGTTCCATATTTGTCCAAAACTGGGGGGAATATTCTTTAAATTTATAGAAACATTTCCTAGTGATACAGGTTTCAGGTTTCACAAACTGGAGCCAGAGTATAGTTGCAGTAAAGTTAACATTAAATTATTGTGAACAAAACTCACGTGGGGACTATCCACTATCAGACTCCGGACTTCATCCACCACCCTTAATGGCAAGGTCGGCAGCCCAAAATATGAAAACTCCTGATCTCTGGTGAAATGCAAGTCTACGAACCAGCCTCGCAGCTCTGACGTTCTTCCAGTCAAATGGAGCTCGATTGATTTAAAGCTTGTATTTGGTGTATCAGCATGATCTATACGGACCTCAGAACACAAGTATTTGAGCATTTCTCAGCCGTTGATGGGTCTGGGCTGACAGATACCCCTGCGAGGCAGAACTGCTGCTCTCTGCAGCCTGCCGGGAACCTGCCCTTGACCTGTTGCTGGTGGCAGGGGAAGTCTGGGGCATCACAGCCCACCCCTCCCATCTGCAATACCCTTTTTGTTCCGTCAAGCCAACGCATTTTTGCTGTTTGCAACGAAATGAGACATTCGCAGGAGCGGCGTCGTTTCTGCCAGCGCTTTCCTGATCGCTGCGCGACAACGTACGTGCTGTGAGCAAGCAGAGCTGCTGAGCCTTATCCCCTCCGGAGAGAGCAACGAAAGAGGCAGAATCTTTTTTTTTCCCCCGCAGCTACATCCCTTGCTGTCACTTTCCAATTATTTGCCCTCCAATTATTGGGTTAGAAGAATTGATTATGAACTGAAGTTGCACTGCTTTGGGGAATTAAGTTACTTAAAAGGTTTGATAGAATTGACTATAACCTGTCAACAAGCACAGCTGCCCAGCGCAGGAACATCACAGTTTGCCCGCAGAAACGGTGTGCACGTTCACCCCTGCGGCAGGGAGGAGCGGTCGCTTTTGCCGCCGTTATTATTCACAAGTGCACGGCGAAAACCCTCCATTCCTGTCCACGGGATGCTGCCAGCAATGCCCACAGCAGTCTCTGCAACGCAGCCTGGTTTCTTCTTGTGCAGGCAGGACCAAGCCAGGGGCTCCTTCCTGGCTTTACTGCATTCATGCCAGAGGTCAACAATATTTTCATTTCTCAGCTATTCCAGACCTCTGGAGCAGGTCTATGCTCCCAGTTCCGCCTGCTCCGTTCCTCACCCTCCACAGCATCCACAGCTGGCCACGCTCCAGCAGTTGGCAGCCGCTCACCGGCACCATCGCCAGTGCCATGCACTCGCGCTACCAGGGTGCAATCGTAGCTCCTCGAAGCTGCGACAGCTTTTGAGGTGGCAACTGTCAATCCTCAACCGCGACAGCACTTGAAGGAGAGGTCACAGAATCACAGAATGGTTTGGGTTGGAAGGGACCTTCAAAGATCATCGAGTTCCCTCCCCCCGCCATGGGCAGGGACACCTTCCACCAGACCAGGGTGCTCCAAGCCCCGTCCAACCTGGCCTTGGACACTGCCAGGGATGGGGCAGCCACAGCTTCTCTGGGCAACCTCTGCCAGTGCCTCACCACCCTCAGAGTGAAGAATTTCTTCCTAATATCTAATCTCAGTAGGCCCTCTTTCAGTTTAAAACTGTTACCCTTCGCCCTAACACTACACTCCCCGATCAGAAAATGAATCCAGTAACGCAGAAGAACAAGCGTGGTTTGTAAATTAGGTCCCATTTGCTGCACCAGCTTGATTCGTTTCACTGCCGCTTCGTTTTTCTTTGCAATTTTACAGTCCCAATTAATTCACTGAAGCCTTCAAAAAGGCCAGTACAATTCTGGGATTCACCACCTATTTCCCCCAGAGCCAAGAAAGTGTTAATGCCCTTCACTGAACAAAGCAGGAGAGAGATCTCCTCTAGAACAGCACACACAATTCAGGCCCTCCTCCACCATAAGGGATTAATTCAAACCTGTGCAGGTACAGAGAAGGCTTCCCAGGTTTACAAAAGGATGCAAAAGCCTATTTCATCATGCAAAAGGAAACTCTAAAAGCATCACTTGTTGAGCCTAACAATGGCAAAAGCTGAAAGTGTTTGGCATCCTGTCTCAGCACTGGGCATGAGAAGAGTTCGGTCAGGTAAAAAAAAAAAAAAACCACTGGTGCAGGAGCCTGGGGATATAAATTAGAAAGGGACTCATGCAGTGTCAGAATAAGGGAGAGCTTTCTTGCCAAAACTGAGAGGGCTCGGGAAGAGGCTTCTCACAGCAGCCATGTAGCCAAGAAAGTAACCCCAGGATGGAGTTTGCAGCACCAGTATTTTGACTTATTTATCTGGCCATAAAGACCTAACCCGGTCCTAGCTCACGTGTCCCAGTATCTTCTGCTCAGCAGGTTCAAAAGTGCATTTTATTTGCAGTGTTGAATTTCAGAAGGCAGAAATCATCCTCTTATTGCATAAAGCTCTGATGAAGGTATTCACATCATTTCAAATACCTGATTTATGAGCATGAAATAGGCACCTCACTGCCCTATCAATGTGGTCCTGTAAAATGATTCAAACTACTTAGTTCCATTAATCATACAGGGAGCACAGCAGTTCTCTGAACTGCTCTCCATGTAACCACTTAATTAACTGAAATGACAGATATGTGCCAGAAACTGAATCTGGCTCTAAATCCAAGTTTTGGATTAAAGTCCTTTTTCCAAAGGAAGACTTTTCTCTAACGCAAGCGTGCAGGAGCCGATAAACTCTGCGGGAGAGAGGACGTAGGCAACGCAGCCTCGGTCAGGCTGCGCAAAGCCACTACTGGGTTATTTGCACAGAGCTGTCAATTTATTATCTACACAGAAAATTCGGGTTTCGGTATCCCAGGATCACCCGTAATAAGTAGGTATCAGGTTGAAGAAAGGTACCACCACTGAGCACTGCCAGAGGGCTCCTCTGTGACAGTGATTTTTCTTAACCTAACTATATATAAAGCAAAGCTACAGGCGCCATGAGAGAAGTTAGATCAACTTCTGTAACCGCGAAGGGAAGCCCCACTGTGTTTTTGTGGCACACAGTAGCAGAAGATGGGCAAAGTCTTTAACAGAATTCAGCAGACTGAGCTTTCAACCAGGATAATGTGTCATAAAAAAACTGAACTGGGAAAAAAAAAAAAAAAAAAAAAAAAAAAAAAGGTGATTCCCGGCAAAACCAAACCAAGTGCTGTTCGTGTGGTTAGAAAGGACAAGCATTGCCCAGGGCTTATCTGAAGTGTCAGCTTATCTCCAAAGCAGTGTAAAAAAACAAAGAGTGGCTTATAGAGGAATCTACATTTCTTTGGCCAGGTATTTGGATTTAATGTACTGAGGCATCCAAACCTGCTCAAATGAACAGCAGCCTGCCTACAAATCCTGTAGACATCATTTATCTCCACATTTAAATTTAAACTGCTACCATCAGCCCATCATGAAAAGACCCGAGGGACACTGGCCCAGGAGCTGAATGTGGTCCTAATCCCTCCGAACCACATGGCACGCATTTACACACCATATAATCCTTCCAGTTTACCTGGGGGTCTGTGCCAAAGGAGAGATGGAAAACTTCGCGTCTGCCTGTTTTCCCAAGGCTTTGAACAATGCCAGCTGAAGATAAAACTTATTTCCTAATATTTCACAATATTGTGTTATCAGATAAAGGATTTTCATGTCTACTGCAAACAGCACAGGCAAGACTGCTCTTCCCCCCATCGTGAGATTTGATAAAACAGTTGGGTCACATCCACCGTTCAACGGAGACAGCGATAAGAGCTACAGCTTCGAGCAAGTCACCTTGAAGCTGATAACAGCACTCGCAAGACTCCTTTGAGTATCAGTTCAGCGCTAACGAGTTGGAACTAACAAACACACAGGGAGGCATCGTGGATGGATGAGCACGGGATAGAGCTGTTCTCCTCTTAACCTTGGCGTGGGTAACACGGGATAAAGCGGGCAGGATCACGGGTGATGCATTGCCCCGTTCTGCCCTTGCCCGGCTATTTTCGGCAGGAGCCACGCAGTCCATGGCAGGGAGAGCAGCCCCGGTCGCTGCGTGCATCACTGCTAGCACATGGCAGAAACATTGCTGACCTGCCTGAGGAGGAAGGGAATAAGAATTTAAAAAAAAAAAAAAAAAAAGGCAGTACATTTCATAAGAGTCCAGCATATGTCTCAAAACACCAACCCCAAGAAGATAACAAAGAAAACCTTCTTGGCACACTTCAAGTCCAGCTCCTCGCCTATCCTACTGTGTGTGAATCATGGAAAAAAAATGAAGACACATTGCCTACAAGATAACCGCAGGGATGGTGGTTATTCTCAGAGACTGCAACGCTCGGGCGTTTTGCTCCACTTATCAGACCCAGCCAACAGCAGCCATACGGTACCACGGTGAATCATTTCCTCCAGCCGTGCCCGTTTAGGTGAACCACCTACAGATGATTCACAAGGTCTGCTCCAAATCTGATAAACAGAAAATATCCCCTAAAAAACCAAAAAAAGGTTCTTTCGCCATTATCAGAGATGTGAGGGCCACCTTTCCACTCCTCACACTAAGCGCTGCCAGCTGTGGGAGCTTATTCACATCCTCTGTCTGGGACATACAATTACAAGGAGAGGTACTGCTGCTAACGTGTCAGAAACTGGATAAAATTAAAGCTTTCTGAAAGTCTCCTTTAGCAAGGAACCTCATTTAAGCCATATAAAGTATACCCAGATCCCTGGCAGCACAATGAACTTATTCAATAAAATAATTGCTTTTGGCAAAACTACGGTAATAACATCATTCCAGTGAAAATGTGTTTATAGAGCCATCTTCATAGATTACTCCCTTTCTGTCACAGGATAATCGGCTGGGAGAGATCAAGATGCTCACAGCTCGCAGCTTCTGCTCCCTTGGCAGCACAGCCCACACACCCAGCAGAGACCAGGCAGAAGATGAGGAATAAATGACTTGGGACCAGCCGGCATCTGTCTCACAGGGGAGGAAAGCAGTCTCTGCGCCTTGCCCCAGGACTGAATTTCCCCACAGAAGAAAATTAACTCAGGGTCTGACATGAGAAAAGCTATGAACTTCTGAGGCATCTTGAAAGAAGCTGAGCAACAGCCGCAAGGATACAAGAACCAAATCATCCGGGGCACCTGTCATTTTTTCTACGGACAAACTTCTGTTCAGCTCTTGAACAACACCACGAAAAGGTATGAAAAGGCACCCCCTGCCCTGCTCTTCCACCTCCCCTTTACACCAGGGCTGGTGCTGCCTGCCCTGCCGGCACCCCTGCCTTTGCGCAGCATCGTGCCCTTACCGGCTGCTCCAGCCCCGTCCTGCCCTTCTCCCATCCCTTTGCGGGTTTCTTCCAGCCACCCACAGCAAACTCAACATCTCCTTTGCTCTGTCTCTGCTAATACTGGTTCTTTCACGTTCTGGCGCTTTCCTTCTTATTCCCTCTATTCTTATTACATGCACCACATCTACAGCTCACTTCATCCCACCTCCCCCATCTGAACACTTCCTTCTACCCCACAGGCTTTTTGTAGGCTTCCCAAATTTTTCCTTGCACACAACTCTCCTCTCCTCCCTTCTTTATTTCCTAGGTGAAACACATTTTCTGAAACCATTAAGATACACATGAAATTAAAAGATTTTTGGAACTCATGCAGCAAACAAAGCAGTCTGAATAATCACCGTTATAGCTCTGCCAAAGCAAAAAGATATTTCAGAATAGATATAGTTTGGGATTAACCTGAAGTGAGGATACTGCTCCTCTCTCCAAAATAACAATAGAAAATCCTTTAAAACCTTCCCTTTTCTTTTTTGTGGTTGAACAAAATATTCCTCCAAAAGAAAATAAGATGTCTAGGTCTTTTTATAAAGGGGATTATCCTTTTTTTTAACCTTATTTAATATAAATGGATGAGAATTGGAAGTATTTTTGAAAATAAACAGAGCAAAGTAAAAATGAAATGCTTTGATTTTAAAAATGTGATAATTAAACCACCCAGTTATTTGGTTTGTTTGCAGTCCCTGGTTTTTACTTGTCACCTGATTAAACCCGACTGGTTTTGTTTCCCCAAGAGGACAAGCGCTTTCTGCCTTGCTGTCAGCCTCACACATCCCTGACGGCTCCAGTATTCAGACATTTCTGCCACAGAGCTCTTCAGCAGCGGGAAGAGCGTAAGGGTAGGATGAGTAGGGAAAGATAACAACGGGATGTCTCCAATGGGTCTTGTTCACCTCGCCGAGATGACAGCACGCAATGCCTGAAATTAGTCGATTGTGAGACTCTTTGAACAGTCTCTCCAACATCTTGTCCTTAGGCATTCATCTGACCGTCTTCAGGTAGACTCAGTTCCCCATTAGCACAAGGGATCACAGCATTTACCAGAAAAAGCTTTCTGCTGCATAATCAGCAAACACAAGACTTGGAGGAAAAAAGGTGCAATTCCACTCCAAAATCTGGTCATGAAAAGGAAAAAGGCAAATTACAGAAAGATGTAAGAAACCTCATAGCCTCGTTCATCTCCATTATGTTGTTAGCAGAGAGCACAGTGCAGAAACTAGCACCAAATAGGCTAAGTAGTTTTACCAGCAAAACTTTTCCCTTTGCAAATGTAGGCTTGTAACAGCACTGAAACTTCTTAAGCTGCTAAGCCATTTACACCTTCCCCATTGTTCAAGGAAAGTTGGTTACTGGCTGCTCAAATATCCTTGGTGAATAACTGCTTTGTATTAGTACCTAAATACATTGCTATGGTTCAGCCATTTAAAATTAGTAAGTTGAACTGCTCAAGAAGCAAGTTTTAAGGGATATCAAGATGGTAAAGAGTACTGTATTAAATAAGTTTGTAAATCAAAGTTGCTGAAAGCTCAGTGATAACCCAAGTTATTTTTCTAGTGGTCACAGCGATGTGAACGTCCACGAGCCAACATTACAGAGAATATGCCCTGACGAAAAGGGGCAAGAGTATTACCAGGGCTTTGCTCAGTGCCTTGCTCGGCCTCCCTGTGGTAGTAACCCCCCAAATCCACCATACACAAAGGAAAATTTATTTTTATAGAATGGACTTTTTCAGGTTTTGTACAACTTTCTCCCCATGGGAACTACGTGTATTTCCCACACCCCACTGACCCCAAGCTCCTTGCACCAAAGAGGTTCCTGCACCTTAGAGATGCAGGAGCATCAGTTCAGGATCCGCAGGCAGGTGGGAAATGGGAACATGTCCTAACTTATCGATGGGCTGTGGTGAAGCCTGGCAAGTCTCTGAGGTACAGGAGCTGCAGACTAGATGGAAACAGGTCTCTCTACACCGACTTTTGCACTTCCTACAGGCTCGTGCACAACATAACTAGATCCTGCATTGGCAGGAGAGTCAAAATTCCTACTGAGACTTATTGAAAATTAGGTAAAGCCTAGAAATTACTGGCCCGTGGTATGTAAGTGTCACATCCTCCTTCACCACAAAACTCATCCATAGTACCAAAATGAGCGCAACGTACACCAACGTGATCCTGAGCCAGCCACTTCATACTATTTCAAAAGAAATGTTTCTTAGACCTCTCCCAGAATAGCTGCTCACAGATTAGATGTACATATGAAGGAAGATCATTAGGCACTCACAACAGTTTAATATAAGCAAATAAGAACGACAATGAAGGCTTTAATATTTCATCTAACAGACACATAAGAAAACTCTAATTACATTGAATAAGACTCTTATCCCACTATCTAAATATTTATTAGGCATTAATCAAAGGGGGGGATACCCACAGACCAAGAGGCCAAAGGCAGGTACGTGCCACGTGCCGCAGTTGATAAACAGCACGCACGCAGGTACCAGCAGCCCGGTGAAAAAATATTGGCACTGTCTGTCAGGCAGCGGTGAGGGGAAGATGAAGAGCCTTTCAGGAAGAGTATTGATCAGTCAGAACCGAGCACTGCATGCCGCCTTCCCCACGTTTGCAGAGGGCTGGCTGGATATTGCCCCGAGCAGGCAGCGGGCGTAAGGAAAGGGGACACGGGACATGGTCACCATCACAGGCACCAGGATGCGGAGCCCTGCCCAGTGCCCGCTTACTGCTTATATATGGGAATTGGAAGATGCAGCCCTGCGCTGGCAGGACTGGGGTGGCAGAGGGGGCCTTTGCTGCACACCCACGTCTGGCCACACAAATCCTTCCTTTCATGTCCCAAACACGGCCCGCAAAGGTTACTCTGGGTGCCTTAACACTGGCAGATACCACCAGGCAACGCATCTAAAAAACACACTTCGATGCCTATCCCAGGCCTGATGGTGTCCATGTGTCATGGTTTAACCCCAGCCAGCAACCAAGCACCATCCAGCCGCTCACTCACTTCCCCCCCGAACCCAGTGGGATGGGGGAGGAAATCAGGGAAAGAAGTAAAACTCGTGGGTTGAGATAAGAACAGTTTAATAGAACAGAAAAGAA
>JAOBAS010000072.1:81693177-81712481 GCA_025311575.1 Elanoides forficatus | reverse complement strand
ATCAGGTTGCTCAGAGCCCCGTCCAACCTGACCTGGAATGTTCCCAGGGATGGGGCATCCACCACCTCTCTGGGCAACCTCTGCCAGTGCCTCACCACCCTCATCGTAACACATTTCTTCCTTATGTCCAATCTAAAGCTACCCTTTTTCAGTTTAAAACCATCACCCCTTGTCCTATCGCAACAGCCCCTACTAAAAAGCCTGTCCCCAGATTTCATATTTGATGATCCCAGGTACCTGCTTTGCAAAAGGAGATTGGGATGGGCCAGAGGCAACTTGTTCACGCTCCGTGGGAGCCTGCATAGCCTGCAGCGGTGACCCCCATCCCGTGCATTGCCCAAGTGCAAAGGGATCCAAGCCAAAGCATCGCTTTTTTTTTCAGGCTGTTATAGACATAGAAAACCACAAAGCAAAACAGACATAACTTTAGCTGTTACAGCTGTGCTGCGAGAGTAGGACCAGCTCCTACACCATTAGTTACTTCAACTAAAGTAAACCAAAAAGCAGAGCAAGCCATCAAGAGCACCTGCCTTATCTCAAATTGATTTGCTCAATTAACAACCTGGAGAAACACATTAAGGTATCCTTCCTATTTTTCCAAGCCTTTAAGAATCAAAATTCAGCCAGAAAAGAACTGCACCAAGGTCACCCTGGACAGAAGTTCTCCCTGCAAAAATCAAGTGTTTTCCTACTTGGTTCAGAGCAGAGGACTCGGATGTTACGATGTTTAATCTCTCTTGCACAATTCATTTGAATTACTAGATGACCCAATGCCACAACAGCTAATTACCTCACAGACCTCAGTACATCCATCTTCATATCCTAGTGAGATAAGAAAGAGTGATTAAGGTCAGGTTGGACGGGGCTCTGAGCAACCCCCGATCTGGTTGAAGACGTCCCTGCCCATGGCAGGGGGGTTGGACTAGGTGACCTTGAAAGGTCCCTTCCCACCCAAACTAATCTATTATCTTCATTTTACTGATGAGAAAAGGAGGTACTAAGATACTGAGTGATTTGCCTCTGAGGTCACACAAGAGAAACAGAAGACAACCAGACCCGAAATTCCAAGTTTTTTTGGGTGCCAGTCTGCTCTGCCACCTCAGTCATGCTTCCCCAGGGAGCAGTGGCATCCCCAGCCTCCTGCCTGCCCCTCACCTCATCAGGGGATGCAGAAATGGAAAAATTCTCCTAAATTACAAGTATGTGAGTGGGTCAGGCTGAGATGTAAGTATCTGCAGGGTTGTCTTCACCCAATTTAAACAGGGAGGTGTTTGCTGCCACCTCGGGAGGCAGTTGCATAGGTTGCTCCCTGGAGACATCACTTTCTCACTTGTTTTTTGCTTTAGGGTGTTTGTCCCTATCACAAATAAAACACTTAGGCTGAAACTGTATAGTCATGCTCTGCAAACAAAGAAAAAATATAGCAAAAGCCATGCACTGTTAAAGGTATGACTATTTATCCCAATGTTATTACTTCCAGCAGAGGAAAAGAGGGAAGGGAGGAAGGATAGGTGGAAGGAGCTGAGAAAATGAACAAACAACTCTATTACAAAGAAAAATGTTCGTGTTCTACATGAGAAAACAAGAATCAGGCCCTGAAAGCATGTGGATGGTAAATGATGAGAGTGGGTATGAAATCCAGATGTAGGTGGCCAGATGTAGCCCTGGGGGCTTGCAGTAGCCATCCCCTCCCACCTCTGCCCCAGGGAGGGTGGGCATCCACAACCACCCCAGGGCAAGGGGGGTTTGTGGTTGCTGCCAGAGCTTCACACATCTCCATCACCAGCTCATGGGGTGGCCTTCAGCTCCCCCAGGTCTACCAGGCAGGGGGATGACCCATACAGGGCACCAGCAGCACTTGGTTGCTGCAAAGGACCAGAGCCTACAAAAATTTTAGCTGATTTTTTTCCCCCACCCTGCCTCAGGGACAAAAATGAGATTCAAACGTGGACCGTCTGATTGAGTCCTGGGTTTTAGTTGCCCTTCACATGGCTTCTCATTCATAGATTTGTAGCATATAAAGCATGTTTCTCCCACACACCAGCTCAGTGCTCACACTATCACTTATTCACATACCTTTTCAAACCTGACATCAAACAGAACTCACAGTGCTATTATCAACACAAATACTAACTAGCTAAATAAACCCCCTGGAGAGACGTGCATATGGCTTAGCAAGATATTGATCTCAATTTCCAAAATATGTGTTAGCAGACTTTACCTTCAGTCGTTCTTGCAACTCTGCCAATTAGAGAGGGAAAGGAGGAACAGGGGTAACAGAGCAGATTTTGTCAGCGCTTAGCAGGATTTTCAATTCAAGTGACAGAAGCATGCCTGTTCCTCTGACAAAATAGCAATTAAGAAAACAAAAGCAAAAACCTGCATCATTGTTTCCGGCACCAACAGATGTCCTTCAAGTGTTCATCTAAACAAATATTGCAAGGGTTATTGCAAAATGCTATGAACTCAAATAAGGCGGTTGAAGTGTTATGCTCAGTACATTCATCTGTGCTCACAATTAAGAAACATGGAGAAATACAGTCAATAAACCTTCCCCGTGTATAAACAATTAAAAAACTGAGACTTGATTGGGATGAACCAAGAAAAAGAAATAAAAAATTCTTGTTGTCTATGCAGCGATCTCTTTTTATGCATATTAAACTGATGTTTGCGCAGGATAGAATAAAACATTTTGCACAATGTTTGACTTTGGTTTGTACTGTGTTTGGACTGTGGAGCAATCCCCGAGTGCCAGGCTGGGGACGAAGCTGAGCCCTTCTCCCTGACCCAGCTCACCGGCTGCCAGGAGCCCCGAGACAAGGTGGTTCTTGTGCCAGGGTACGAGGGATAGAGCCGGATGGCCTTTTTTCAGCAACATTCATCTGCTCTAAGGACTCTCGTTCATCAACACCAAAATTAGTCATTTCAGGAGCCATTTTCAACAAGTTCCTGGTAAAAAAGCTTTGAAACTGAACAACTCCTTTTACAATATCCTTAAAATAAAATACTGGTTTTCAATTTAAGCTGAAAATGTTTTTCAAACTGACTGAAGAGAAACAGCCTGAATAACACAGACAGATGTCATCTTTGGTTTAAATTGCCAGTTCACACAAAACTCAACTTCTTTCCGTACTTATCTCAGGAAAACATCCTAAACTTGAACATTTATAGCAACGGAAAGATTATTCTTTACTTTTACTAACTGTTGCACTTATAACACTTTTCCTCTTCAAACTCATTCCCCACCTCAAAACCCACCCAAGATAACAGCCTTGCACAGCTGCAGCATCTCCTGTTATAGACAGCTCTCCAGCCTCACAAATTAAAAACTAATTTTTGGCTTGGGTAGGGGAGCTATGCTGGCCATAACTGCTGTAGCCAGAGACTCTGCTGTAGCTTTCAGTCCCACAGAAATCTCTCTGGTCCCCACCTCCAAGAGCTAAATTTTTAATGTTTTCTTCTCATGCCAGTTTTGGCAGGTATCGCTGCCTCACCTTGCACATGGGAACTGGGGTGCCAAGGCCACCTCCGTCCTAGAAAATTGAGATATCTAGCTAAAAACACTAATCACCTCCCTCCAATACAAGAATCTGAAATGAACTCCAGATGCAACCTTACCAGATCATCCTCCTTTCCTCTTCCATGCGATGCCATTCCCCCGAAGCAACAGTTCACACTCAGCCTGGCGCTAACCAGCCTGCAAGACGCAGAAGCAATCAGCTTCGTTAGCTTCAGCCTAGTTCACGCGTTTGCCTGAAGTGGTTGTATTTTATTAATCGTGCCATAATCTCGCCCAGTTTTCTAGAGAAGAAAATCCTGATCCTGGGTCGAGCATCACCTGGGCTTCACTCCAACATGGGGTCACAGTGCACTTGCAACCCTCAGGTCCCTCTGGAAGGATGTTGGAAGAGATGCCACCAAAATGAGACTCTTCTCCAGAGGGTGGTGGCACCCCGTGCTGTATCCTCTTCAGGGAAAAACAAAACAAAAAAAACTACCAAACTTTCAAATAGTTTTCAAAGCTTGAAGGGCCTTTAGTGACATTTAGCATCCTTTGAAAATCTCTTGCATGGGAAGAGAAGTAAAGGGATTAGGGAGGAAAATGTCACCATCTGAGCTTGTCTTGGGCCTCAGTGCAAGGAGGCAGCCGAGGCTCTGCTGAATATTTAGTGACTATTTACAGCGCGCTGGGTTGAATATATCATCAACGCATTAAATTCAGCACCGTCACTGGGCAGCCATGGCGAGGCAGAAGGCTCAAAAAAGCCTTTCATGGATTTAGAGCTTTAAAACATGATGTCTGTGAAAACCTGTAGATTGACTTGAATCTGAATGCAGACACGCTCACTTAAACCTCTCAGGGAAACTTAATCAAGGGAGTTTAAAACTTTAGTACAATTCCTGCTCCCAGTGCTTTGCCCTCCCAGGAGATCCACATCCATTTTATTTGCTGTTTGTTAAAGTGATAGAAATAAGAGCTAAAATAATTTTACCTTGTACAAAGGTAGAAGGTATACAAGAGTTACAGGAGAAAAATAACCTTCTAAAGAGGAATTAATCTAATAAGGAAAAAAGCAGATATAAAAATACAGTGAACACTAAGTTTTTCAGTCCACCGAATATTTCAAGTTAAGCACGTTCCCCACAGCCTATATTTACCCCATACAAACAACATGGTGGGCTTAGGTAAATACAACTAAACCTGGGAATGACTTACACTGGTTTACTTCTCCAGGGGCAATGCTGATGGGGAGTCTGTACCCACACACACATTTATTCTGGCACCCACCACAGGTTAGAAATAAAAGCATCTTGCAAAGGGGAACGCGGACTCTTTGCTACACCCATTCAACCACGCAACTTGCCTGCGTCCTCAGGGTGACAAGGGCACTCCAAGGTGCCTATTGTTCATCATCATCATTATGAACGTTCACTGTTGTAATACTAAAGTAATTATCAGTATTATTAATAATCTTAATACTGGAGCATTGCTCATGCTGGTCATTAACTGCTATTAATTATTAACAGTCAAAGTGCCATGTTTGCTCAGCTTCCATTTTCTCTACAGCCCATAGCAAAAACAAAGTTGTCATGATTTATATAGGTGAATTTAGCAGCTTTTTTCAGACTTGATTTGACTGTGATATAAATCAACTCCCAAGCTTTCTGTTCAGGAAAGAATTGCTTGTTAACAGAATAAATATGTATTAGCAGATCAGACACGGATAAGTTGTTTGTCACGTTGCTCTCGGGGTATGAGTCATATCGCTGCGCATGGGTTCGGCCGGCTGCCTTTCCCCCTCTCTGCACGCCGGTCACAGCCGAGCAGGAGAGGCTGGAGCTTGTTCGCAGCTCCCACCGCCCCTGCGTGACCCCAGCTGAGCCTGCAGAGACCACCTTCACCTCCTCTGTGTCTGGGGGGGGAAAGGGGGCTTTGGGGGAGCTGGAGAGAAGCCGGCGGCAAGGGACAGGGACGGGACGCGAGGGCAGAGCAGACCCAGCTCTCACCATCTGCAAATACCCCTCTCCTTCATAGTAGGGGACAACAGAAGAGTTGATAGGCGGATCGTGCAGATCCACCTCCAAGCTGATGTCTGCAAAAGCCAGAATCGCAAGGTAGACAGCATTTCTAGTACCTCCTTACTTCATCATATTACTGCAAAAGTCTATAGAGACAGGTCTAGTAGCTGCTTTTTCATTTCTATCCCTCTAAATTCCCTTTTTTAAAAAACACCACTTTTTTTTTTAGGCTACTAACTCCTGGAGATGGGCAGCAGACATGGAGATGCAGATGGTTAAAGGTCTGCCAATGCCTCACCAGAGAGGCGATCGGCACAGCTGGGCTCCCTTCCCTCACCTCATCTTCTCAGCTGGGTGGCCCAAGACACTTCTACTGGGATGACAAAGCTGCCATAAAGTCAACAAGGTCTCAGAGGAGACACAGCATTGCAGATGGGGACATTTCTAAACAGAATTCATCAAAAGCTGCAATTTTCCTCCGAGGAGAAACTCTTCCTTCAGGCACTGGGAAATCCTCCCATCTCCACGGAAAACATGCCTGAGATATTTTTTCAAATGCCAGCACACTGGCCACTGCACCTGGAAAGCGATAACAGATATTCGATGCCTGACATGCCAAAAGCAGAGACAGCATTTCAGTAGACAACACTCTAACAGGAACCCCAGTGTGAATCAGCAAGAACACATGTTTTCAATGATAACAGCTTAAACAAGTCTTTAATCTTTCACACACACAAAAAACCCCAAGAAAAAACCCTGACCCTATTCTTGCCAAGGAACAGCATTGGAAGAGACTGCCTAAAACAACAATCCGGAGAAATCCAATGCATATTTTAAACTGTAGTAATGAATTGAGTTCTCATTTAATCTTCTCCAAATAAGGGGGAAAATTGTACATGGCAACTATGAAATGAAATATTGACTAGTCACTTTCTATAAAATGGTAATTTCTTCTATTTGTCACAAAAGATCTAGGGACAGCATTCCCCACCCAGGGATGTCCATCAAATTATAGGAAAAGTCTATACCTGGCCATTTTTATAAAATAAACAGCTATTAGCTGTTTTAGGGAACAAAGACGAAACTGCATCTTGGCAAAGACAAAGTCTCACTGAAGCTTACCCTGAACATGCAACTTGTGAGGGGTTTTACTTGAGTGCAGCATAAAAACAGAGATAATTAATTTAGCAGCATCAGCTGTCTTTCCCAATGACACTGAATGACCAATGTCAAGAGCAAGGCTGGGTGAAGGGAGCTTTTTATAAACAGACATTACCCGTAAGTCCCTGATTTCATAGATACTCATGGATGGATGGGAGTCAGCAGTTTTGTGGTGAGCATCTGCCAGCATCTCAGGTGACTTTCCATCATCCGAGACACCCATGGAGGTTGGCAGACATGACATAGGATTTAGACGGGACATACCTGGAATGGGAACTGGCAGCTAAGGAGGATACCACAGCGTACCAAAACTAGGACAAAATGCCTGTATTTAGAGAGTTGACTCCGATCTGAAGCACCTTCGATTTTAGACAAAGCGTCTGATGGATGATGCAGCAGCACACCACAGATATCTGACCCCAAGGATGTCGAGAAGCCAGGGAGCAGAGCACAACGTGTTGAGCAGGTCAGCATCTGTCACCACCCTCCTTTCTCCATAAAAGTTGTGGAGGAAATTGGTGAATTCCCATGGATTCCTCTAAAATAGCCCAACATCTCAATGGCTTTTAAAGAAAGGTGGGTTTACCAAGCTCTTAGCTTGTGCACAGCTCATTCTGCATTCAGTGCTTCAAACCTCAAAGACGACACACATTAATTAATTTGCATCTTAGTTAAAAATACTTTGAAGCAATTATTTAATTTGAGCTGGTTTAAAAATTCAGATGAGGAGGGGGAGAATGGAGGATGGGAGCATTTTGAGACACTTCCCCTCAAAAAACTCACCAAAAACTCTGCAAAAGTCCTGGGGCTTTGCCTTTTTATCTTTGGCAAGGTGCAGGCTGCCAGATATTTGCCAGAGCAGCTTCTGCTGGATGTCTTTGCCTTTTCCTTCCCCTCATAAAGGCTGTTCATTGGCACCTGCTTTTTTTTTTTTGAGGCTTTTGGCACAGGGAAAAAAGGGGTCAGCAAGTTAACAAATTAGACATGTTCCACCTGGACAAGCCATCAAAAAGCTAATTTTACTTAGTCGCCTCATAACCTACCCTCTATAACTTGATACGTACCTAAGTGATGGAAAGCACCACTCAGATTCATAAAATATTTTACCGAGAGTAAAACAGATCTAATAGACCTATTTCTCATTAAAAAGGTCAATGCAGTGAACATCTGATGCTGTATAACTGTCTGATTCAATTTAGCAGGTCAAGCTTCACTAATCCGATGCCCTGATTGGTCTGAATTCATTTCTACTGGGGGTAAAAAAAAAAAAAAATAAAAAAAGAAAAAACCAATTTTCCAACAAACTGTCAGGATTATGTACCCTAGCCCTTTATTTTTACAAGGCATCACCAGCACATTGATCAAACCAAATCCGCCCGTTCTGCAAGACCAAGCAAAATTTTCACATTAGGAATTAACACTCAGAATTGATAAACAAGGAGATGTAAATCCCATCAGGAATCAGAATATGTATTTTCCTTAGCCAGGAGCAGCAGCAGCGAAAACTTTGGGAAGAAGCTGATCCAAATGGTGGAATTTGAAGCAGCGGATGGTGTTCTGAAACACACTGTCAGGTGTTGGAGCTGTGTCTCACATCCAGCACAGGGAACTTGAAGTGCTCTTGGGTTTATTTCTTATCTAAAACATTGGAGCATTTAATTGTTGGGGTAATTGCTTTTACTTCATAGTTTCTGTGGCTTTTTTGATGGGTTTACATCTACTTTCCCATTTAGTATTCAGGGAGGAGCTGACAGCATATCCTCATGCATTTCCCATCACAAGGAATGGGAATTCCTTTAATTACATTATTTCTCATCATTACAAGGCAGCTCTTGCCATGAGTGGGGGACCAGGATATTCCCTGTCTTAGCCCGGAGTGGGAAAAGGAGGCAAGTTTGGGGGACCCCGTAAAGCTGGGATGTTCCCAGGGCTCCGGGCAGGGGGACACCCCAGGAGTGGGCGATGCTTTGGGCTCTTCTCCGCATTTATAGTGGAAATGCTCATTTTCAGCAAGGATAAAGCCACTTAGCACAGAAACCCCATCCACATGGCTTGGTCCAATCCAGAATTTACAACATATTAATTATTCTTCCAATACAGCAGGTTTTTGAAAGGAAAAAGCCATTGTTGCTGCAGTATATTGTAGTAAAACTTCATCAGCCATGCCCAGGGATCTTCGTACAGCACAAACCACTCTTGGTCAATTAAAAGCACTTGCAGACTTTCCTGGGAGGCTGCACAGGTTGAAAGCTGCCACAAGGGAAAGGGGAAGCAAGACATTTTTCAACAGCAGTAGAGAATGTGTTGGTAAGTATCTTGCCAGATTAGAAAGACTCTAAAGGACTCAAATGTGCATATCTGGAGACTTGAGAGTTAATTGCATTAGCCCCAAGCAAGGTTTGCCTAGCTTTCTACTGGGGAAACTGAGGCAGGCTTAAATTAAAGGCCTGCAAGTGAACCAGAATTCTTTGCCTCCAATGAGCCTCAATTCTTTTCCCCATCAGCAACAGCGCAAAAAAATTACATATTTACAAATCACCTATCGGATCTGCTACATACAGTTCAGTATCAAAACTTTTCTAACGTCCACCTTTCCACAAAAAGCAGTGTACAGCTTTTGCAGGCTGTTCCCCATGGGACACATGTAGGATAATTTATGGCCAGTTCACACACTGCAGGTATGTCCAACACCACAGCTTTTCTCCACTGAATGCAGCTGACCTGCTACATAAGTCCTAATGACTAGGAAGGCATTTTCCCAGTTCCTTTGTCGCATCGCCTTCCAAGCCAACATCCCTTATTGTGACACTTTATCTACAGAAGCAGCAAAGGAGAAATCACCATCTATGACCGATGCCATCGCACTCGGAGACCAGGCGGAGAAGACCACCACCATCCCACTGCCTCACTAGGGTTTCCGTAACAGACTGGAATAAAACTACGGCAGAGCTGGATCACGGCACAGCTCCGAAAGCCACCACCACAGAGGTGTCACTCCCGCAGCCACAGTAAGAGCAATGAAGACATATGGGCATCTCATCTCCAAGCCATTTGCTTTCCTGGGCACCCTCAACACATACATGAAGCTGTGAAGGAGGAAAAACCGCAAGCATAAAAGAAGTCCTAAAAGTTAGCAAAAGCTAACAACTCTAGTACAAGTGAGTTATTTAGTGCAGCGGTCCCTTCCTCAAAGCAATTATAAGCCCAAGCAACTAGGTGCTGAGCTGCTACCCTGAAGGGAAACAAAACTGCATGTAAAACTTGTTTGGGAGTGACCGACAGACTATCAGCATGACATATTGCAGGGACAAGCCATTACGTACCACCTTCCGAGCCCGGAGCCACAGCAAACTGCACAGGGGCTATCAGCAAGCAAACAAACAGGGCTTTGCTTTTCAACTGCCGAGAGCAATAGGGCTGCTTTCCCATTTAATTGCATCTAGCTTTTCCCATCCAGGGCTCTTTTTTTAGGGTGCAACTTCTATTCATTTCATGAGGCCACCCCAAGCTTTTGGAGTGCTGTGTGGGAGCAGGGATTATAGCCAGGCTGAAATGTTTCTACGCTGGAAGATGCACATCATCTTCAAAAAATAGCAGTAAAATTCATGGTGTTGTGTTCTCATGAACACAGGGGCTGGGGACGGGACCCCGACCGGAGAGCACTCAGCTCCATGAACCCCCAGTAGGGATTTTCCCTGGCTCAAGACATCTAACTGTACTGATAAAAGCAGCACTTGGCACCTTGCTCCACACCAGCCCCAAATTCTCCTATTTATGCTGGGATCTAACCCACTGCACAAAAAAAAGACACCACATTTACAACCCCGAAGTCCTTCACTGCTCCTGGTGAGGCTTGCAAGGATCTCAAGGTGGCCGAAAAACCGTCAGTAAGTCCAAATTAGTATTATGTCTTAGTATTATTAGATATATATTAAATTAGATTGCAGAATAATACATTAGATATGTATTACTAGCAGTATTATTTATATTCTTCTCTCATTTCAGTTGCATTCTCACTGTAAACCCGCTGCAGCTCAACCAGCACACATCCTGGCTGGAGCACTTAATCTTTTACATCCCCAACCTGGTAACACACACCATGATTTTGGTATCTGACCCCTGCAGCCCCTCACCCAGCAGGTGCCTCCTAGGGGCTTTTTCCCCCCAAGAAAGAGCAGATTTTTCTCCCTCCAGCACATCACAAGCCTCTGGCTTGGAAGTAGGTAGGCAATCCCAAGCCGCAGTCATTTTAACAGATCTTTATTTCCAGGGCAGGTTTCTCTGTTTCACCCAGGCAGAACAGGCCAGGAGAAAGCAATATTCCGAATGCAGTCTAAACTGCAGGCACACACTAAATAAGCAGAGCAAAAGATTTCAACCTCCTTAATTACTATTTGCCTAGTGAGTTTTCTACACCAAATATAAAATCTTTATAGCCCTTCTGTAGCTGGACAGAGTTCACTGCTGCAAGTATAGAAGTACATATTTCTGTAGGCATATACACACACCTATATATTTATACATACACATATATTTCTTTATAGATATATATATATATAAAAATAGATATTTCTGTATAGATGTGCATGGGACAGCTATGGGCAGGGGATTTAGTGCCTCAAGAGAAGACCAAGAGCTCTTTTTGGGGGAGCAGCGAAGCAGAGAAGTGTCCAACTCACGGTGAGAGGGAAGGGACCTCAAGCTGTGCCGACCTGCCGGGGTCCATCGTGCCCGCAGCCTCGCCGGGGCAGCGGTGGGGGGAGCAGCCTCCTCCCACGCTTTCACCGTAAAAGATGTTGACCTTTCATGTTAGGCTGTTTTTAATATAAATATTTTCTCGTATGATTGCAGAATAACATTTCTGAAAGGTCAAAATGGAAATGAAACAGTTCAGTTTTATCCAAGACAACTTATAATAAGTGAACCAAAACATCCCTCTTTGTGGGAATTTTCTGCATTTTCTTTTCTGGTGCAGAACAAAGCCAATTTCCAAACCCCGAGTGGACTGGGGAGCCCTGCCATGGGAAGGAGGCCCTTCAAGTTATCTTCCAGCTCTTCACCTGCACCTAGTAATTTAACCATTAAACTCACCTTCCCCCTCTTTGCACCCACTTCCTTATTAGGACTTTAAAACACAAACCAGGACATTACCGAAATTACAGCCTGTGGACACCAGGTCACCGTGAAGGTCCTGCAGTATAGCACCTATACGCATGCGCACGTATGGACAGGAGCACGCACGGCCCTGCAGCGCATCCTCCCAGATACGTACCCTCCTTCCCTGGAATTTGGGGGTCCACCACCCCCTCGGCTGGTTGGGTGGGAGCATCAGGTCCCACCTCCTTCACACCCCTCCCCACTACCCCAATAACCCGAAATATCACCATCGGGCAGACCGCAGACCCTCTATCCCTCACACTCCCACATCAGCTCTCCAGGGCAGGACTGTCCTTTCCCTATTTCCCTGTGAAATCCCGGCACTCCAGAGCCTTCCCAGCCCTCCTGCAGCCCATAAAGGCTCCTGGGCCAGATGCTGCTACATGTAAGGGGTCAAAGACACAACAATTTGAAGGGGTTTTGACAGAGCTGGAAGAACACATTTTTAAGTCATATTTAAAGCTGCCATTAGGACCATCCAGTCCCTCCCCAGTTGCAGCTGGTGGGACACAGGCTGAGGTGTGCTGTCCCTTTGGCACTTGCAGAACACAGGTCAGCAACACGGCTCAACACCAAGCAAAGGCAAACAGGCTCACGACAAAGCAGCCGAGATCTTTCCCATCAAGAGAGGAAAGAAGCTACACCTTGCCCATGGCCTGGGTGAGAGAGACCTCATCTGAGCAAACCTGTGCAGTTACTACCCTCTATCTGCAAGAAACTTGAATCCCAGCTGGAGAGGGCTTCCCAAGCAGTGATGGGGACCAAGCTCATCCTGCCAGAGAAATATCAAAGTGACCCCAGAGCATTGCTGGTCCCAGTCTGTGCCAGCAAGCAGGGGCTGGCAGCCTCACACCAACATGAGGACTTCTGCATGCTCATTGGCACCCTAACAAACACTTACCACTGAAGCTATGCCTTTAACCCAACGATAGTGAAAATCAAGGTAATAAATGCTAAAAGAAACCCAGGAATTTTCTGCTGCCAAGCACCTAAAAGGGAGCTGAGATCCCTCCTGCAAACTCCATAGCATGATATCGTACAGTAGAGTTACTGGCTTTTTACTAGCACCCTGAAGCCATTGCATTTTGTTGCTGAGCTCTGTCTTGGTCAGCAACAGGCTAAGTTAGTAACATCAAGATCAGCAACAGCTTAGAGACAGAAGGATGCAGGGACTGCAAGAATGACAAATAGGACAAGGGGTAATGGTTTTAAATTGAAGAGGGGAGATTCAGATGAGATATCAGGAAGAAATGTGTTACGATGAGGGTGGTGAGGCACTGGCAGAGATTTCCTAGAGAGGTGGTGGATGCCCCATCCCTGGGAAGATTCCAGGTCAGGCTGGACAGGGCTCCAAGCACCCTGATCTAGTGGAAGATGTCCTTGCTTATCGCAGAGGGGTAGGACAAGGTGACCTTTAATGATCCCCCTCCAACCCAGCCCATTCTCATTCACACTGGCAGAGGAGAAACAAGTCCCCAACAGCAGTGATGCCCACAGCAGGGCTGCTCCACACCATTGCCATCAGCTGGGACCGCTTACCAATCTATGCCACCCCAACACCCCTGGCACCCCAGCAGCAACCTGCCTTCACCAGAAACACAGAATTTTTCTTAGTCCTGTTGTCACTACAATCACTGCATTGCACTCACGCTCCCCAGCCCCATTTCTGAGCACAGCCCAAGCAAAAGCTATTATCTTGCTAATGATCAATAAATAGATCAAGGGTTATAGCCAGAGGAGGAAAAACCAACACAACACAACCTTTACAGCAAGGTTTTGTACAAAGCAGAACTCCAGATTGCAAACACCAGGATTGCTGAGCAGGGTGCATTCAGGATCCTGACTTCTACACTGAAATTTAAGCAGTGCTACTAAACACAAGCGCTAAGATGCTGCTGGAAGGAAACCTCTTCCCCATCTCACCTCCGCAAAGCACAACTGATTCCCAATGAACTCCCCCCCAGAGACGTTCACCCCGTGAACATGCAATGCCAGCATGAGGCTCCACAAGCCACCAGGCAGGAAAGCCAGTCTGGGATCAGTGACAGCAAAAAAAAACAGATACCCACAGAAAGACCAAGCAAGGAAGGCCCCATTTCCAGAGCCTGGCAGGGAAACAGCTTCTTTACTTTGCAGTGATGGTTGCTAAAAAGTCCAGCTTCTTTATTGAAATTGCACAATGCAGATGCAGCAAGAAAGGGATATTCTATTTATCCTTACCCATCTGCTATTTATGTAGTACTCACAATCTGCTAGGCAATTAATAATCAGCTCCAGGAAAATCAGCAAACCTGTATCCTCATCCCAAGCATCTTATAACTGGGAGCTCCACAGCAACTACTTCACTGGAGATAGGGAGATCCTGACATACTTTTTCCTCTGATTTGTATTGAAAACTGAAAGAAAACAAATTTAAAATTTCCCTTTAAATACAGTTCCAGAGAGAGAAAAGCACTGTATGAAAGAGTCTTTTTTCTTTCTGAACTTTCCAAACAGAGCTGTGCCTGGAAAGCCAAGGATTGCAGCTGCTGCTCTGCGATCATTAATGTTGGACCCGGGTGCCCTGGCAAGCAGCTCACAGCAAACAGCAGAAAGCTGGGGCTAGCTTGAAGCATTTTGTGCTAGTTGGAGAAGAGCTTAAACCTGATCCAGGATAAGACCTGGAGAAAAACGATAGTTGAGCCAGTATGATGCCTTCTGCTGCAAAACCAGCCCAGCAAACACAGTTCCCACCAGCAAACTAAGATTGTGGCGCATCAAGGCGACCACCAGCTGGAACCTCCTTGTGGGATGGCCTCCGAGGAGACACTCCGTGCAGACAAATCCCCATCTTCATGAGAGATTTTTCTCATCTTTTCTACTTAAAAGACAGGGTCATGTAACAGTGACTCTGTGGCACAAAACACATTTGCCATTGACAGCTCCACCCTTCAGGAACTGGTGCCTATTTTTGTTCTCCCTCAGTTTACAGTCTCAGATGTTTGCCTTAAAGTGCCTCCTGAAGGGGTCAAGTCAAAATTGAAGACAATTGCCCATGATGAATGCCATACGACATTACACAGCTGACTGGGGGCTGGCTCTTCCCTGCCTTGGCAGCGATGCCAACGCTGACACCAGGCACCTTATCTGTCCCAAAGAAATCCGTACACATCATACCCAGCAAGCTACCTCTGCAGCATCTCCCTTGCTCTCACCTGAGGCCTCCGCCACCCTCCCTGCAGAAATATCCTACCCCAAACAGAGCCAGAGCAAGGATTTCGCTAAAAACACCAAAAAGGTAGAGTGGATGGCAAGGGGTTTTGACCCAAAACTTGTCTAGGATTGATCCTTCCAAGATAGATGAAAAGTTTAAAAAGTTTCAATTATTTGGATGAACCCCATATTACAAGTATTAACAAAGTAAATACACAAAATAAAAATCTTTGCTTCAGATTTTCTGCATTGATTTTTCAGCTTTTTGGAATAACAACTGAGCTCACACTTCTCAACAAGGGGGAGTCACTTTGAACCTGTGAGTGGAGCTTCTTTGAAATGCCTTTTGGAACAGGACATTTCTCTTCCTAAAATGCTTTAGTTAGTAATTGGAAAATTCAACAAAGCTTATGTGCGACATATGCTTCACCCTTTTCTGTTGCAAAAGCATTAGCTGAAAATGTATCGACCTGCTTGAGACAAATCCTGCTGCAGTACAAGGGTCTTCAGCAAGACGGGAGGTGCATGCCATATCAGCCACAATCATTAAGGAGGGAGCTATTGCTAAAAAACATAGGTGATGCACTGATTTGTGCTAATTTAAGGGACAAATGCAGATCAACACAATTATATGATTTATCCAAGCTCACTTCAGAGTTTGCTGTTAAAACCAGACAGACTTCCAAGCTCCACTCTGCTTCCGATCATTCAACATCTCCCTGCTATCAGGTAGCGATGTGTACGGATGTTTTGCTTTGACTATTTATGTTTCCATTTTGCAGTCTTATTTCAGCACAAGATCAAAACCAAAGGGAAGTCTTTAACAGCAATCCAAAAGCAAAAATGCAAAGGCATCTTTAACAGCAGCAGCTGTAACCCTCTGAGCTGGAACACAAACCAGGAGCTCTCTACACTTGACATAAGAGGTTGCACTCAAACTTACTAACGGATTAGAAGGAGCTTCTAAGTTAAACACCATTTTCAGCAAACCTGAGATGAAGCCAAATGTGATTAATCCCATTTTGTTGGGGGCTCTGGAAGAAAATTACTTTGCTACTTTCTATAGATTTTGATATAGAAGAAAATTCAGGCTTTTTTTTTTTTAAAAAACGACAAACAAAAAACCCAGCCATGTTGCATCTTAAGCTCAAAAAGTCATCAGGAGCAACAATTAAAATTCCTGCAGCCAGAGTCAAGCTCCACTTGCAGCTCAGGGTTCTCAGCCCACAGGGGTATTGATTGCTAGAATCGATTTTGCATATAAATTAAAAAAGGCCTAACCATTAAAGCATATAAGATTTAGTTATAAGGGCAGAACCGCTATGTCACACAGACTGCAACAGGCTGAGGTTCAGGAATTGGCTGAGATTTAAGGTGGGGGAGAGATTCCCAACACTCACTGGCTCTCAATAGGGCTCAGTAGACCAATTCCAATAAATGCCTTGATAAAACAAGCCGAGACCTCTGTGGCAAAGCACTGGCATCTTAAAGGACTTTGAAAATACAGAGCATTTAAAACTTGACCTCTCCAAGTACAGCTTTCAGTGGTCACAACCACAATTTAAAAATGTAAGTCAACACTCTAGGCCTAACGGTTGTACATGCAGAATCTTTTTCTGTAACGAAAGTGGTACCCAAGGGCCCTCTGTAAACAGGCCTCTTCGCAGTGCTTTCCACCTTCCCCTCCCAGTCTCCTTCCATGATGCTCCACCAGTGAGAATCCACATCAGGTCCTACAGGTCTCCTCCTCCTCATGGAAGGTCTTTGCTCACAGACCCACAGACTCTCCCTCCAAGAAGCTTTCAAACCTCTCGCTAAAGAAAGAAAACAAAATGCAAAGGGCAAACAGGAAGGAGTGGCAGGCGCTGCTTCGTCCTGCTTAATTTTTGCACACTTCGTCACTACTCGGCGTGCTGTCCAGGGGCCGCAGTTTAGAGGTTTAAGGCATCCCTGGGAGGACAGCTTGCTGGGATGGGTAAGCTGCAGCTGGGCAAAGTGACAGTGTCCCAGGGCATCTGGAAGCTGCAGGATCCCATCTCCGCTTTGCTCCCCTTGGAGAACCGGGAATTGTGACTTTTAGCTAGAAATAGGGGTAGGTTACCTTTTTCCGACCACGCTGCTGCACCAGACAACAAAAGTCCATACCCAAACCCTTCACAGAGACTTTTCTGGCAAAGATGACATTTCCAAGGCCCGCTTGTGACAGCTTGGAAGGTAAGGTCCTCCCCAGGGCCAGCACCCGGAGAGGAGAACCCCAAAGCTCACTGCCCACCACAGCCCCCGCACCAGCGCCAATTGCCAAGCACAGGAGATAGCGGCGGCGAAGCAGCACTGCTGTCAGCACGGCTGGATGGATTAGGGAATTAAGATACAATGGTCACAGCTTCGATATTTCTAAATAAAACCTCTCCAGCAGACAGTGTAATGAAGAGAGCTACCTTATTAAAAATTAAATAGAAACAGCAAATTACCTCTAAGCCATTTTACAAACATGCATTAAGCACTCTGACAAATAGTTTATTAATAAAACTCACCAGCAGTCTGCACGGTAAGTGAAAATAATGTTAACAGCAAAAGTAAATAAGACTTTTTCCCATTTGTTTAGCAACAAGAAACTGATGAAATGATGGGCAAACGATTTAAAAGCCAAGATAAGAAACAAGACTTCAGGTTATTAGATCTCTAGGGCAGACACAAGCTTGGTTATTTTGGCCGGGAGTCAGGGGACCTGGGCCAGGAGGAACCTCGTGATGTTCAACGAGGGGAAACACCAGATCCTGCCCCCGGGAAGGAACAGCCACATGCACCAGTACGTGGTGGGGCCGACCACATGGAAAGCAGATCTGCAAAGACCTAAGGTGCTGGTGGACACTGGGATGAATGTGAGCATCCTCCCTGCACAGCCCTGGTGAAGCACATCTGGACTGCTGGGTCCAGGTCTGGGCTCCCCAGTATGAGAGAGGGAGGGACATACTGGATGTGCTCTGGACATAGTTGAGCACTGGAGGAGGTCACCCAGAAAGTTTGTGGAGTCTCCATCCTTGGAGATCCTCAAAATCCAGCTGGCCACAGTCCTGAGCAGCTGGCTGTAGCTGATCCTGCCCAAGCAGAGGTGGGACTGGACAGTCCCAGAGTTGCCTCCATCCTCAGCCATTCTGCAATTCCCTTAAACAGGCTGTCCTCAACGGCTGGCTTTGGCTCCAGCAGGAGATGGAGAGCTGTCGCTTCGCTTGATGAACCATTTCCAGTTTTCTAGATTAAATTGTGAACTTAACTGGGATGAAGATTAAAAAAAAAAATCTTCAAAAGGACCTTGCACAAGGCTGGAAAAGCCATATTTTAGAATCATAGAATCATTTAGATTGGAAAAGACCTTCAAGATCAGAGTCCAGCTGTCATCCATGCCCACTAGACCATGGTACAGACAACCTCATCTATGCGCTTTTTGAATACCTATTTTTGTAATAATAGTCAGGCTATCAGAGAATAGCTTGTTTTGGCCATGTCTATAACCCAGAGCTATCATTAAGGAAACCCAGATACGATGGATGCCAGTGGGAGGGCTGGGGAAGCCTATGGGAAACCTGTTTACCCAGACCAGGGAATTACCTCCAGATCTCTAGAAATGCTACACAGGGACCAGGTTCATATAATGCAACTCAGGCTGTTAACTGGAGTGCTCTCATACCACAGAGAAAATAAACTCTAAATCTAGTTTCCAGCGGTGCTACAGTCACAACCCCTTCCCCATTTTCCAACAGACTCCTGCAGTACAATAAGTGACAATTTCCAAGGCAGATATTAAAGCAGCCTTTCTCAGAAGCTCGCCAGCAGAAGCCAAGGAAGATTTCTTGTGCCAAATCATTTTTCCTAACAGAAGGTAATTATTAGCTCAGTCTTGCCCAAACACTGAAGTGGCAAGGTCTCTGACAGAGGGAGGCTTAAAAAATAATTAACTGGTTGAGGGAAAGGCAATCATGATCTTCAGGGTCTGCAGGAGGGGCTGGAGCCAACAGGAACCAGCAGAGATGTTTCACAGCATGCATAAAATAGACATGCATGTAACACATGTGGAAATAAAAGACAATGTGTGTGTAGCTCAGATGCATTTTCCCCAAACAAAAGCACTGCCATTACTCTTGCTGCATGGTACACACACACCAGCCTCCCCTTCGCATCAGCTTCGGGGATCACCAGCCCCATGGAAAGGATCCTGCCCCAGCAGCATCCCACCACATCTAGCTTTGTTCAACAGGGGAAAAAAAAAAACCACA
>JAOBAS010000072.1:81627203-81691930 GCA_025311575.1 Elanoides forficatus | reverse complement strand
GGGTTGTTGTTGGGGTTTTTTGTTTGGGTTTTTTTTTTTTTACAGAACCCCATCTTTCTCCTGCCATTTCCTTTTTTCAGCACCAAAATGACAACACCAGTAAAACCATCCCTGGTCCTATCAGGTTTCCATTTGGCTTGGGCAGCACAGGTTACATAGCAACATTGACAAAGAGAAAGCATAAAAGCATTGCAGACTTTATTCTGATAATAGCTTGGAATTTGCAGGAGGGCTGAAAGATTCACTGGAGCAAGCTAGCTGAATAGCAACGATTTAAAATACTTGTTCTTTGTAATAGATAATTGATCTGCTAATGTTTGCAGTTTTCCAGGACCATTGCAGTAGATCTCATCTGAATATTTCTAAAGGCTAAATGCTCCCTTCAGATCTGCCGGGAAACCCCTGGATCTGGAGGTTAAATGGGACATTATTCCAGGTGTAAGATGCAAAGGGAGATGCCGAGGAGTGGCTCAGGCTTCCAGGGCTCTCCAGTGAGTCCAGCCATGGCCTAAGCTGGAGATAAGGAGCATGGCATCAGCATCAGTTGAGCCTTGGGAGATGAAATGCCACATCCCAAACTTCCCATTTTCCAGAGGATGGGATGAAAGTACAGGTAGATGATGCCCTGCTGTCAGAGCACAGCTGAGGCAAGGGCACATCACCTTCCCCAGTCCACATCTGGTTACTTTTGACAACATGAAATAGGAACCATCCTTTTTGGCAGGTCCTTCTTACCTCCTCGAATAACAGGAGGACAAAGCAACAGACCTGTGACCAGCCAGGGCAGCACCCTACCAGCCACCATTGGGTTTTTTTCCCCTCCTCATACAGCTATTACAGCCGAGTTCACATATCATTTTCCACTTGGAGTCTAAAACTTGGTGCCTAAGCCAAAAAACAGGCAGGATGGCATGTGATGCCACACAAACCCCATTTGCTACCAATGCGATATGCAGTTTTGCTATCAACATCAAATGCCCAACTGTGCCAAGGGCCCGACTTCCCAAATGCCTGTAATAATGAGAAAAAAAATACAAACGAACCCAGACTTCTCCTCCTTGCTTCTTTTCTTGAACACCCCACAGGGCTCTGGATAATACATCCCCAATGCCCCATTTTCAGGCTGCCCAGTGAAATTTCTCTTTCAGAAGCATTGCAACCAGCCAAACTGTGAAATATCACCAGCAAACCAAATAAACCCAGCTTAAGGTTGGAATTTCCCTGTTCTCAAACCATGGTATGTGAGAGCAGCAAGCGCCCGGGGTGGATCGCTCTGTCCCAGGTTAGCTCAGCCCTGCCAGCCTCAGCAAGAAACTCAGCTCATTGCTGGTGCTGCCAAATCAACTACAGACTCAAAACACAATTTCGGCATGCTGAACCACCCCTCTAGGTCAGAAAAAAGATAAATAACGTTTTCCTAGGGGGAAAGACAGACTCATTCAGCCCATAGACCCAGTGAGACAGGAGCTACTTGAGTGCCATGCCCTTCATCCCAGCACATCCACAGGGCACAGGCATCTCACTCCCTCCATACCCACATATTAAAAGCTGTGGGGCAAGCAATATTCCCAGCTGATACTGCTGCTGAGTTAACAGCCCAGTCCCTGGCACAGCTTTCATCCCAGCCCACGGGCAATTTCCCAGAGAGCTCCCAGGCTGCAGTTGCTCATGGCCCAAGGGACCAGTGCATTCCCCCAGGGTGGTACCGGGGGTGCAGGGGGGGCCGGATTCGGCTCTCCCCTCCTCCTTCAGTCCTGTGTCCAGAAGCATCAGTGGGGATGTGCCCCGGGAGTGAGAAAGGAGGAGCCATCCTTCCAGGGCATGCATCCCATCCCATCCTCCACACAACAGGGTCCGAGGAGAAAAGGGGTACCCTGGGATTTTCCAAAACAGACTTTTGAGCCTAATATTGTCAAGTCTCCTGTCTCCTCAGAGCGCAGAAGGAACTGGAGAAAAAACAAACAAACAAAACCCTCCCCAGGCTGGGCAGGTACTTCATATCTCAGTCCAGGAGCCACAAAGGATCAGACTCCCGCTGCAAGAAGCTCACCTGGGAGAAGCTTTGAGCGGGGCTGGGTGGGCAGAGGCAGCTGCAATTACAGCAGGCAGCAACGTAAATCCAGTCCCAAAAGAGCACTGCAACAGGCAAAAGCAGTCTCAGGCCAGCTGGCAGATGCCAGTGAAGACACCAAAGAGATGATTTCAAAGGATGCAGGAGGTTCTTGGAGTTGAACTAAAAGTCTTCCTTTGCTCCTCCAGTCACCCCAAAGACTCTTGCTAAGCATAGCGAGACAGCAAGAACACTTGCTGCAGCTGCCTGCAAGGACACTTCACTCTAACATAGGAGGTGGAAGCAGCCAAAGAACATACAAAAATCTGTGTCCTTGACTTAAAAAAAAAAAAGCATACCTCTTCGAACAGGAGACCTGAGCCAGTTGGGGCAGTTGAGGAGCTGCAGCACACAGTGGCTGCCACCTCCATAACTCTTGCCAAAGCCTTTGCCATGTCAAGGGGCCCGTAGGCTTGTCTGACCATTAGCAGACCTACCATCAAGGACTTGAATCTCTCTGCTCAGGAGAGATTTTACCCAGGAAATCAGTCCCTTGGTTGCAGTTGAAGAACTTCAGCGGAACAGAGGGGCTTCATCATCTGCCACACAAAGCCATGAGCTTGCGGAAGAGATGCTTCCCTGCCCAGGGAGATCCAATTTCTTCGCTCCTTTTCTTTGAGAGCATGGTTTAAAATACTTCTATCCTGTCGTCTTCTGAGCCTCTGCTACAACTACAGCTCTTGAGCCAGGTTGAGAAAAAAATATATATATTTAAACTCTACCTAAGGGACTTAATACCTCCCTTGAAGCCCTTCCACAGTTAGTACTGGTGAACTTGGAGCTGGGTTTTGCTCTAAGACCTGCCCTAGGTTGCCCTCCTTTAGGCATAAAGGGGGTCTCTCTCCTAGAGCAGTGTGTAACATTTGGAGGCTGGGGCATGCAACCTTGGTCTTGAAGCCTTTGAAGTGAGGAAAAAAACCCAAACAGCTCTTCAGCACAATGGGAACCAAAACACCAAAGGAGGATCTTGCAGCCATACCAGGCATCACCACACAACCCACAGGTGACCATGGAATTATGTGTGGGGCTAGAGGCAAAATACTTGACCAGCCTTTTTGATACAACATCATTTCCTAGTCATATGATTGTGTATAAGATGCTATAAATTCAATAACCTTCACCTCTAAGCCACACTGACACTGCATTAAAAATTCAGCTAACCCCTCTTTGGTGCACAATTAGCTCACTCAATGGTTTGATTCACTGATATCTTAATGACAGCCTCCCCTGTTGTTGTTTTTTTAATGTTTAAAATATGAAATAAATGAGCCCTGTCAGGCTGAAAATTCTGGGTAGGCTATAGTAGCTGTTTTCAATAAATAATGATGAGAAGTTTCAATTTACCCATCATCTGGCATATCACGTGACAAGGTTGTCATCTCCTCTCAAGCTTAAAAATCCATTCCTAGCCATGTTGATAACATCATTAAATATTGTGGCAGAGGCACCAAAGTTGCTTTACAAAAGTAAATCTCACTCCATCAGTAAGTAGCAGTGCTGAGGGAGAAGCAAAACCATGAGAGGACAAGGCACCGCACTGGTGAGGAGCCCCACATCCCAGAGAGCTGGGGGCTCCTTACCTCTTCTTGGAGGGTCTGCCACCCTCCCTACCCATCCTTGCTTTGACATGAAGATGCAATTATTTTTTTATTCCCCATGCCCTGTGCCAGCAGAGACCATACAAGCTATAGAGGGGAATATCCTGCAAAAAGGATACTCCAATGCCACAAATTGGCCTAGACCACAGCAGCAGTACAGGAGCTTGTGGGCAAACAGCTCCGCAAAGAGGTGCTCCCAAGCCTGAACATTAATCACCCGTCTGCAACACCACATTTCTGCTTTGCAACAGCCCTCGGATACAAAGAGGGAAAAAAAATAATCTGGTTTTGGTCCAGTAAATAAGATCCTTGTGTTTTTCTTTATTGAAATTTGTCCACCCCACAAGTTTACCCCATCCCAGTTCCAGAAAGGAGAGTGCCTGCACAGATGGCCAAATGTGCAGACCCACCGGGGACACAACGAAGACAAACACCACCAAAAAAAAAAGTCCACCTTATGTCTGTACCGAAGTGGGAGTAACCCAAAATGCAGAATACCAATTACAAGCAGAGCATTAGAGAGCGCAATAGCAGCGCTGCTGGACATCAGCACACCCAGGGAGGGAAATCACCCCCCCCCAACTTCAGCTCCATCCCATGGCAATTGGGCTCTCCCCACCAGCCCCAGCATCCATTAACACGTCCCACACCAGCCTCTGGGAAGGCAACGAGTCATCCCGAGCTCTGATCCGTATGCCCCACTACTGTTATATTACGGTCATTTTCCCCACTCAAAGCCATTCCCTTCCACTCACAATATATCACACGGCAGCAGGTTGCACGCACAGCATTGCGCATGCAGCTTGCGGGCATCATCTCGTGCAAATCTCTTTAGCTCTGTTTCATCCAGGCAGCTTTAAAAAAATCTCAGCAGATTATATCAAAGGCTTCATCAGATTCCTATTGTCCTGGGTGCGCCACATAATCCAAATGGTTTCAAAAGAAAACTGCTACCTGCTGATAGCTGGAGTGGCTGCCAGTTACCAGATGTCTGGCTTTTGTTGTCTATAACTGGTATAATTTTTGCACAAAAATGAAAATGGTTTTGATCCTACAGAACAAGATGCACTGTGGATCAATTCATTGCAAAAGGCTTTTTAAGGATGTCTGCACAGACAGAAATTTTGTTTTAGTGGGATGATTGGCTCTATTTAATTTAAACCTGTATTTATACTGAAAATTCAAATAATGCGCCCTACTTTGCATTTCAAAGAGAATCTCCGTGTTTATGAAATCACTTTTGAGTTGCAATTACAGTTATTTGTCTCTGGGACACACAACATGTAATTGGGTCAACATTGTTAATGAGCTAGTAGCATTATTGTTAATGAGCTACTAGTGTTAGTTTCAGTGTTTCATCCCCAGCAGGCAGCAAATACAGTATGTTAAGATAGATAATTATGTTAATGTTACAAATATCCACATACCAAAGAAGTCATTAAAAATATTAAACAAAGAGGTTAAGTGAGACAATTGTGTGGAGCAAACTCCGCAGCAGCAGGGAGGGACCGGCACCGCTCGGACACGGAGGTGTTTTCTCCCAGCACCCTTGAACACAAGGAACAAACCTCTTGCTCCATTAATCACAGGCTGGAGTTGTCCTATTTCATGCAGCATGGCAGGAGTTTTGTGGAAATAAAACCTTTATCACAGGCACTCGCACAAAAGCGCATAAAGAGGGGAAAGAACTCTTGAGCATCATCTTGTACGTGAAGACCACTTGACAGCAATGGTAATGCTTTAAGAAGATGGACCCCATTAAGAATGGCAGCCACTTTGTTTTATTCACATTTAGCATATCACCCACTCATTTCATCTGCTGTCCCTTAATCCCCATGTCAAAAAAAGGTGGTGATGAGCTGTTCCCCATTGACTTCAAACCGTTGATCATTTTGCAGGTTTTATTTCAGGATTCATTTTTGCCTTTAAAAAAAAAATAAATGGACCCAAATACTCCTGATGAAGCTCCAGTATTTGCAGCTGGTAAGAACAAATGAGGAAGGAAAGGTCTGTGGCTCTTGTATCTCAGGTCAGAAGAGAGCACCAGTGGTGGTCTAGGGAAGTATTTTCTATGAGGAGCAGCCTCTACAGGGTCCCAAAATGCAAGAGCTTTCCTGACAGAGTCAGGCAGGTCTCTAAGGGTTTTCCCTAAGCCAGACCATGCAAAGGGAAACAGGGGTTCATTTGTTGTCTCGGGTATATTTGGAGGACCTTAAAGTACTACAATGTAGTACTCCAGTTTCATTCAGTACTACAAGTGACAGTAAGTGATTGATGAAAAAATGATCAGTTGTGAAAAATAATTGCATTATGAAAGATGCAAAATTATTGAGGAATTAATGAAAAATAATGGAATTTATTTTATTTTGATATAATTAAAAATATTAATGGAAAATAATTGGAACACACAGATGGTTATAGCCAAGAGCATCTGTGGAGAAACACTATTTATTTGGCAACAGCTAAATACCAAGGAATTCAAACCACTCTTCCCCTACACACACATTTGAAACAAAGCTTTCAGCCAGGCCCCATTGCCCATAACAGAACTGTACAGTTTGAGAGCCACTGCAAGGGATAGAGGTGAGCTAAACCCCCTCCCCCCCAAAAAAAAAGAATTCAAAATTAAGAAAGCTAAAACATTTGATGTCTAAAGGAGATGCTAATACCTGCAGCCTAAGTTCCCCAAACATTTTACCTGTTGCAGAATTAAACCCTCCAGGACAACCCAGGGCTCCCACTGTGTTCAGATACACAGCATAGCCTCCAAGTGCTTTTTTCAGGAAAGAAAAAAACCAAAAAAAACCACAACAAAAAACCACCCCACAACTAAATACAAAGGAGAAGGCTCCACACCACCAGGATGGTACAAGCAAGGCACCAACTCAATGTCTGTCTTATTAGGTCAGTGAGTAAAAACATCTGAACCTAAAGCCTTGCCCTGCCCAAAACTCATCTGCAAGGGGAAGCAACGCTGCAAGCACATGTCCGTGCTGGTTTTACACAGCTCCTTACAAGTTCAGTGCATTCATTCCCAGCAACCACCATTCACTAGTCTTCTCTAAGGGCGGGTTCCTGGTGGGTAGTCACTCTGCTCACAAGACATCCTCATTAAACAGGAGATTTAGTCCTGGATTAAGACACCAAAAGGCAGGGTCCACCTGCAAGCTGCTTACTGGTTTGCAGACTGCATGATAGGGTCCTTTATTCCCCCTTCAGTGCTGCAAGCACATCCCCTCTCTTCCCAGGGCAGCAGATCCCAGATTTAAACATAGCTATTTGCTTTGCTTGTCAAGAAATTCCCCAGAGCTCCCATGGCATCTTCAGCTTCCTACAGCCACATCATTAGTGCCTCCTAAAAAAGCATTTCATTTTTAGGGTTCCCCCCCCCAAAAAAAACCCCAAACAGAATAAACCTGGAAAGCACAGGATCCAAGAGACCAGCTGGAGCAATGACTCAACATGGGATCAAAGTGCCACAGGGGGAAGGAGCCAGCCACGCTACATCCATAGCCAGGCACAGACCCCAGCTCCAGACACCCCCCCACCCGGGGGTGGTTGTGCTTAGCACCCCCTGAATGTCTCATCTGGAGCAAATACACATGTGCAAGGGACTCGTAGCAAAGAGATTCTAATTTCTCAGCTGATTTAATCAACCCAGAGTGAAAATTCCATTATTTAAAACAGCAACACAGAAGAGAGGCTGTTTTCCAGGCCAGGTTCAAGGTTTTCTCTCCTGCAATATACAATTGTACCAGTTTCACCTTGGAGAGCCCCTCAGCCTCCTTTTTTTTTTTTTTTTTTTAAAACTTTTCCAGGAGACCCAGTAGCTCAAGCCCTAAGGACTCCAAGAGGTAGCGGTGGCCAAGCACCAGCCTCAGCTGCAGCAAAACTGTATTTCAGCAGATCCCTTCCCATCTCCATCACCCCAGTGTTGCCCTCGGGCCCTTCCCATCCCAGCCGGAGCCCAAAGAGAGCCAGGAGCACAGGCTGCCCAACAGGGTCCCACTGCTGCTCAGGTCATTACAAAATAAGAATCAGAAGAGACAAAACACAGGGCAGGAGGAGGGTATGGAAGGACTGCTGCGGAGGGTGAAGAGGAAAAGCTTTGAACTCATGAGTCTCCCATCCTGTAGTAGAAACTACATCCCTGGAGGAAGGAAAACTCAATGTCTAGGACTTAAAATATGGAGCTTTCAGAAGAAACATATAATCCCCACCTTCAAGTACCAAAATAGTTGTTGTATGATACTCAGCTCTGGGGTGACACCACTGGATCATAAAATGGGCAATATCATGCGTTTAAGGAGGAAAGTGTGATCTGGATACCCACAAATATAATCTCTCACCAGAACATAGGAAGAACAATTAAAATCATGAAAGTATCCGGAAAGCAGGAGAAAATAGTGTGGGTTTTTCCAAAATATTATGCCAGTCCAGCCCCACACTGTTCTTTGCTAGAATAAACTACTTCTAAGACAAAAGCAACATGGCAGATAATATTACTCAAGGCTTAAGAAAAAATAAAGCACCTTATATGTAGTCACAAGGAAAACCATTAGCAAGGCAGCAAAAATAGAGATAAACACAGACTTTAAGAGGGACTAAACTGGAAGTTTATCATGATGGGCTGTGCTGGAAGAGAAGATGGAGGCTAAAGCTGAACCTGGAGGAAAGCCAACCTGGGACTGCTCTATTTAATGTTTGTTTTAATGAACTTAATGGAAAAAATAGAACCACAGGGATGAGTGTTAATGGTTAGTTGGGAAGCATCAACAATATGGAGAAGGTTCAGAATACTGGACACAGAATTGGAAAAGTGAGGCACAAATTAATAGCGTAATGTGCAAAACTGATATTAACTACAAGGATTCCAGCTGTAACAGAAGAATTGAAATGACTACCTCATACAATGTATTTTAGCATCTCACTTGGTGGCCTACAGTTTTCTTGGAGACAGACCAATGGGCACATTCTTCCACAAAAACTGTAGATCACCAGCGTGGTGCATGTGTGAAAAGTGTCAACATGACCCTAAGGCACATCAGAGGTAATCCACATGGTATTTCTAACTTGGGGGAAGCATTCCTGCTATGGTAAGAGACAGTGGTGGGACCCTCCTGAAAGGTCACTGGCCAAACTGGCCCTCCTGGTGCAGGTGAGAGGAACTGAGGCTGGACCTAGCCCACAAAAGATCCAGAGCAATACAGAAGACATTTACCAGTGGATGCTGAAAAACTCAGCTTGGTCATCAGCACAAAGTGACATATCAGGACACACCTGACCCATTTGTACATTTATACTTTGAAAGAAGATAACCAGATGGGAAAAATGAGCACTTTTGGCTCAGAAAGAGTTAAGACAAAGATGTAGACTTGCTACAAATTCACAAAGGCTTCTGATTTTAAAACGAATTTAAGTATTAGAGGACCTGGGTTCTGGTCCAGCCTTCCAGTAAGATCAATGGAGAAAAGAAACCTAATTAGCTTTAAGGAATAGCTCAATTTACAAAGCATTTTATGCAGCAATGTTGGCCAACACAGGAGTAAACACAAATGTATTTTCCAATCCTGTGTTCTTAGATCCTTACAACCCAATTTAACAACATTTAATTTGGGATCGGAAAAGAAGTTCCATGCACAGAAGAAAGAGGGAAAGGAACCATCCATTTCATAAAGATGATAACGCTAGAAATGTGGGCTTTTCTCCCCTGTTAGTGACAGCAGCCCTACACAGAAGCCATGCAGCAACGTACAGACTTGCCTGGTTTCATCGGGGCTGCAAGGAGCATGTAGGAAAATGCATGCCTACATTGAAAGGTGGGAGAGGGAAGAGAGCACCCAATCCCTTGGAGAAGCAGCAGCCTCAGTGCTGCGGTGATCTTCCCCCAAAACACTGCCAGCGGGGCTCAGGCATGCTGGCGTAGCCCTTTATTGCTGGAGTCAAGGTTGGCCCCCAGGACAACATCCTCATTAAGATACCTTTTAGACAGAAAACCTACATATAACAAGAGCCGAACAGGAAAATCCCAGGATTATCACAAGGGAGACGCACATAGCACAGAGACAAGTCACTGACTAGCTGCAATACCCTGCAATTTTATTTATAACCTGACTTGGGGGAGGGGGGGGGGGGGGAACAAACACACACACAAACCCCCAAAGCATAAGTGATATGACCCATTCCTCACATGGCTAAAAATAAATTCCTCTACTGAATAATTTAGCAACACATCTTTGCCAAGTCCCAAAGTACTTTTGGAAAGAAGTCAGAAACATTTTCCCCATTAACCTCCTGCAAATGCAGGTTTACAGTTCATAATCAGACCTAGCAAGGGATTTTAAAAATAGTCCCCACCAGACATTTGTTAGGTGGCAAAAGTAAGCCAGGCTATCGGGCACTAAGAGAGGTGGTTTTGACCATAGGACACCCCCAGATCTGTGTCCTCCAGCATCCCCACAGGTACTTGGGTGCGGAGGGATGAAATGGGGGATCTTGGGCAGCGCTAGTCCTTGGTGTAAGTCACCAGTTTTATGGTGACATTTTCAGCCTCCAACCCTGCGCTGCAAGATCATCCGACTCCGCAATTAGTGATGCCCATGGCACACCTCATCTCCACAGCCTCAGAGATGTTCTTAATGGACAAAGTTTCAGCTTCACAAAATCCTCTCCTATTAAATCCAATTTAAATGCATAAGTTAAGATTCCTAAATAGACATATTACAGAGATTTAAAAAGACAGTTAATGCATGTTAAATATAATCAATTCTGGGGCATGAATAGTAATATGTTTTAGGAATTACAGCATAACAGATTAAGATACATAGCCTATTACTGATCTAATAATTAAAAGACAATTACTGCCTATTTAAATCTCAATAAAATGTGTCAGAAAACAAGGCTTTCACTTTAAAATTAGATACAAAGTTATCCAGCAATTTAAGTGCTATCACTTTTGGTGCAATTGAAAGGAGGTTTATTTTCAGGAACTGCAGAGTATTCCCTCTGAGGCACCCAAACTTTCTCAGGCAAACGACAAGGGTGCCCACATGACCCCAAATCACTGCTAGCTCTTCGAAATTCAGGCTGTGAGCATGCACCTCATCACTTCAGTGCTAAAAGAAATTCATATACCCAATAGAAGTTGCCAATCAAGATCTGTTATAACCTAAAAATACCTGAAAAATTAGTTGCAAGATTTCAGCTTGAGAAACATCAAATTTACATGATAGGGTCTCACTTAACCCAAAGCTCCAGCAACGAAGACTGTCCAAAGAGTCATCATCTTAGCTGCGTACCTTTCCAATTTCCTTGGCATGTTTTGATTTATCAACAGCACATAACACATTTTCCTCATCTACTGAAACGCAACTGGATTTAAGTATGACATCTAAAATCAAAGATGTTACAGTATTTGGAACAGTATCAGGTGGGAGGGCAAAAGATGAACAAAAGTTGAACACAGAGGACAGTTTGTCAAGTGCTTGCAAGTCAGCTGCTGACCACACAGTCAAATTTGGAGTAAGGCTGAACCTTCAAGAGAGGCACAAATTCATAGGCATTGATGTTACAAGCAGGGGAGGAGCTCCCAGCAAAAACTGGGGAAAAAAAATAGTTAAAATAATTTCATTGGGGTATTGTGGTGGCTGTATCTTAAGGCAGCAACTACAGGACTTCAAATACTTTCATTTGCATCTCCCAATGCAGGGTTGTATGCTGTCTTGTGTTTCAGGACTTGACCAATCTTTTCCTTTCTGCAAGTTTTTCTATTTTATAAACAAACAGCTTGTTTTAGCTTGGAGAAAATGTGTTACAAGTAACAGCCTTAATTATTAAAGTTTTCTTTGCTGTCCAACACCCATGTAGGAGAGGCCAAGGGAGTGCTAAATAGGGAATCTTTAGTCAAGATTTGCCACATGTGAAAACCAGTGACTCATGTAACATTGATTACAACATCTACAAGCTCATGGCTGAAGACAGCTGTCAGCAGCTCTGCTCTGCTCCTGGCAGGTTTGGAGGATACACACACCCCTGCAATTAAGCTGAAACATGTGCCACACAAAGAGAAAGGAAGAAAACAAGCAAGCACAAACCTAGAATTTCACTCAAGGAGCACATCACATCTCATTCTGGCATCCGCTCCTGTCTCCAAGTTCACAGGCTGCAAGAGAAGACCTCAAGAGCCAGCCCAACCTCTCACGGCTCCACAGGGCCCCGCCAGCTGTACCCAGTGCCACCAGTTTCACAAGCAGAGGGACCCACATTCAGCAAACTCAAATCATTGGTTGAGTAGAGAAAGACGAGGAGATCGTGGGACCTGGCCACCATGCCGGTTCCTGGTGGGCTGCCCATGTCTGCAGGGCTGCTCCCACCTTGCTTGCCTCCACAGCCATGTAACACAGCAGTGGAGAAAATAAAATGGTTTTTCTGCCTTGTTCCCCCACCCCTGCAAGGAAATAACCACAAACTGACAGTCTCGAAACTCCTTGGCAGAACCACTCAACTGGCAGATCCCACTCCACAGCCATCACTGCAGCCTCTCAACTCCAAACATTGATACCATACATCCCAGGTAAAATTTCATAATCTAAACAGCATCTGGCTTTAAAAAAAAAAAAAAAACAAACACAAACCACCCAGAACAGTGGGCAACTAGAAAAATCCATTTACTTCCCACATCAGGGCAGGTGCCACGCTGCATCCCCAAGCCACCAGCTCTGCCCTGCTCCCCAGTCCTCAATCCTCTCAGCACATGGCTCCTCACAAAAGGAAAAAGCTGCAAAACTGCAATTTTGGATCCTGGGGAGAGAGGCTTCTTTGCAAATGAGCCATCTTGTTAAGAACATCCACCCCAAATTTGTCAAAAGCTTTCTACTGTTAATTGAAGGAAGCAGAAATCTGTTTGCTGAAGCTCCATGAGCAGAAAAAGATGTCAGATAAATTATTCATCATGAATTACTCGCTTGGCTCTTGTTAAGAAATTACTTGTTTTCACAAAGCTTGCATCAGATTAATTCCTTATTTAGACATCTTAGGCTGGCAAACAGATATGGATACTAAAGATGCAGAATTAAGAAGGCTTATAAATAGATTCTATATCTAATCCACAGGTGACCACTACTTGAGCAAATTAGCAAAACCACTCAGTTCCAAGGCAGTGCAGAAAGGTGCATTTCCAGAAACAGCAATCTTGAGCAACTTTATTATCATTGCAATTACCTGCAAGTGGATTAACAAGTGAATCTGACTTCATTACATTAGCTCGATATTAAATAAGTAAGAAGTTTCAATTTAATAGGCATACTAATTGGGCAAAATTATAGGAATAGCAAAAGCACGATATCAGAAGTACCAGTGCACAGTTAATAAAGCGTGCTTCAAACTACCTGCTACCAAGGAGGCTGCGATCCCTGTATCAGCCTGACACCTTACCTACTGCCTCAGTTTTAGTCTGGTTTACCTTAAAGCAGGGAATAAACACATTTTCATGCCCCCCCCCCCAGGGCATGGTTCCTGAACTTCACATTATTGTTTGGGAAATACATGGCATTCCATCGCCTGCCCCACCACAGGCTTGCTCAGGGCTTGCCTTCAAGAGGAATTTCACAAATAATTCAACATAATAGACTAGTCGCTTCCAAAGGAACATGCTGGAAACACATATATTAAAACAGTTATTCTGAAAATTAAGCTAGCAGGGTTTGCTTTCAAGGTGCAGCTGCTTTCAGAGATTAGTTATGGCACCAGAAACCCAATATTTTTAAGATTCTCTCAATCTATCAAACTCAGACACTTCTGTCCAAAGCTTTTTTTTTTTTTAAATTATTACTAAGCCATTTTATCCACAGAGCAAGGACTTGAGCATTATTACAACATTCACTTGAGATTGAGACTGCTTTTAAGTGGCTGCCCTCCCCAGCAGTAACTCCTCTCCCTGCTCTCACCATTACGGATACTCTTGTAAAGAGATTTGCAGCCTGCTGCTCCCATTCCTTTCAGCCATGTGGGGGAGAGAAATTAGCTGTAATTCACTGTCAGGAAAAACCTGAGGTGCTGTAACATCACCATTATATAAGGAAATCTGATACAAAGACACTATAGTCTGCAGCTAAGCCTGCTATAAATATACCTGTTAAATTAACCATTGCAGAATGACATTTCGGTTGCATGGTGGATGGGGCTGGTCTGCTGGGGAACAGTGTTATTCCCAACTGCCAAAGAAAGTTGGCTCTTGAGGGAACGACAGCTACTTTCTGCAAACCGCCAGGTCCTCCATGCGTCTCCCTTAGATGCAAGTTTACAGCATGCGGAAACACTTAAGGTATCCTACTTCTGTAACCTGAAATTTCTCCTTGCTCTTATAAGTCCAGTGCCACTGGGAAGAACACGGCATGCTGATGCAGTTGGGTGCCATAAAGCTGGTTCAAGCTTCCAGCTCCTCCATGGAAACTTTGTGGGGCTGTAGACAAGTCCCCTAGAGCCCTTCATCCTGCCGAGCAGGAGGGCAGCAGGCGCTTGGGATTAGCAGCCATGATGCCACCCAAGTTAGGTGCGTGCAGTCACCTCGGCTGAGGCTATAAGGTCTGCCAAGGCTCACCAAGGCACATTTTGGGACAGCCCAGGCCACACTGCCCTCGCACAGGTACGTCGGTGCAAGCCTGCCAGCCCGCTGGGGAAAGATGCCACCCCCTATTTACACCTCGGTCCCCTCCTGTTTCTGCAGCTAACGCAACAGCCACCCCCAAACTTTAAAACCATTTTTCATCACTCCTGAAGGTGTCTGAGTCCCCTTGCCCAACCACATCAACCTCAGCAAACGGGGTCCCAAAAAGCTCAGCTCCTTGGCATCTCTTGGCCAGCTCTGAGACAACATTGTTCCCCAGCTCTGACCTTCCTCCCACTTTGGGTGGAGAACACAAGGAAATAGTTGCCTGGTTGCTTGGGTTTCCATCTAACCGAGACCATGGGTAGTCCTGCCTCCTGTGCAACCAGAGGTCACCTCAAATTTAGGTGCTGCCTGGACCCCAGCACTGCCCAAATTGCTCTGACCTGATGCTTTCAGCCACCCCACGACAGAGCCGCTCTGCTTTTTGTGCTAATTAAATATTTATCAGGCCAGCAAGCAGCATTACAGCTCCACAGGCAGGGCAGTCAAGCTGGGATGTGGGAGAGCTGGGTTCAACACTGCAAAAATTAATATTTAATGAGCTGGGTGAGGTAGAAGGGCTTCACCAGGAGAGACAAAGGGCCATACATCCCTCTTCATCAGAAGAGCCCACTCCCAGCAGCTTTAAACCCTGCAAAACTGCAGCCTAAATCATGAGACACAGTGGGGGGCATACCCAGGCACCCCAACTTGCTGCCGGGCAAGCACTGAGCCCAGCACTGGGATGGGATTTAGTTAATCCTGACTGAGCAGCAGTCCCACTGGGAGCATACATGGGAACAAGACGCACACATAGGAAATGCTGGAGTTTACCAAAACACCAATTAAATTTGATACAGGGGGGTGGGGGGGACCCACAGATTGTGCTACATAAATGCAAGAGGTTCTGCCTGACTCTGGCCTTCCTGGTAGCTGTGTTAGAGGAAAAATGCTTCAATTCAGTCCAGTTTGGGTTCAGCCACGACACGCTCACCCGCAGCAGAGCCTGGATGGCTGAGCAAACAGCAGCAGAAGAAACATGGGTGTTCCCAGCGCTTACAGGCTGAATACTGGGCTTCGGTGTCTAAGAATTGGTTTTATGGAGGTTTAGTAGCTCTAGCCCTAATATTGTCTCAGCTCTTTGCCAATCCTAAAGATCTCATTTTTCAAATATTTACCTCAGTCCCCCAAGCAGATTTCACTGCCATTTTAATTGCCAGGAACCCTATCAGTTATTACTCTTTCCTGCACAAGCGATGAGTGCCTTTCCCTGGCACTGCTTTTATAGCTCAAGAAGTGTTTGGGGATATTCCTCAAAGAAAGGACTCGCATGAATATTAAACATTGTAATTGAGTGCAGTGAAGTTCCCCCAGATTTGCAGAGAAATAACTCAGGGCTGACTTCTGCCTGATAAAATTTAAAAGCAGTTTTTCCTCAGATCTCCCAGCTTACTGTTGAAATCAAGCTAAAATAATACTTTAACGGCCGCACAACACTGGTTGCTTCTTGTCCTAATCTCCTGACATGCCCATAGAGTTTGCTTTCCCTTGTTCCTTTAATACCAGGAGATTAAGGATGCTGCTTGTACAGCAGCGCAAAGTTGTTTGAACCACACGAGACCATATACTCGTGTCGGTAAAGCCTCCCAGTCCAGCAGCAGATTCAGGAGGTTTGGCCCATCTCAGAGCACAGTTTTGGCTGCCGAGGAAGGCATTTTGGCAGCAGACGCGCTCCGAGCAGCTCTCCGCAGTTTGCGGAGCGCAGCATATTTTCCGCAGGCTCCGACTGATACAGTGGCCATTAATTGAATAAGCATTAATTCTCCTCCGAGGACCATCTGCTGAGGACCAGCTCACAAAACTCCGCTCAGAAACCAGGGCAACAGCACCATCTAGCAGAGCAGCCCAAAAAGTGCTGGAGGGACTCGCTGCCCACGAAGAAAAGGGGGTGCCAGGGCTGGGTGATGGCAAGGTAAGGACTTTTGGGGTCCAGCCAGGGATGGCTTCGCACACCAGCATCCCAGTTTGCATCTTCAGACATCCAACTCGCAGTCCCAGCATCTGCTGTTTCTTCTTGACTTCTTCCAAACCTCTTAGGGTGCTTCTGTGCTGGACCATAATTTTTCAGCATCACTCCAGGAAAGGGAAATAGCCTCTGCCTTCTACAATTAATGTCACACAGCAGTCATTACTGCAGAACCACAGTAAACACTTGCCCGTGCCATAACCTTGCTTTCAAAAAAAAAAAAAACCAAAACCAAACCACACCCAAACTTTCTGTAGGTGGAATGTTCTTTAGAAAATAAACCATATCTGGTCTCTCAGATCAGTGAAGTCATGAGCACAGGGTGGAAATAGCCCTGGGAGCTGCAGATAAGCTAGGAGGAAGAAAGAAACCTTCTCACCAGCGTCTTCTGCATGGCAGGGTACAAAGGGTGTTTGCAGCTAGGCTAGAATTTCAGAGGGAATCCTTAAAAAAACAAAACAAAACCACCACAAACCAAAACAAACTGTTTTCTGAACTACTTCTCCCCTTCTTGTTTTTCTCAGAAGGGAAATCCCTCCCCTTCAACCTCTTGTAAGACCCCAATCTAACATTTATTACATAATACAATTATCCAGGAGCATATTAATTCCAATAGTCTTCAGACCTTTTACTCTCCTGTAGAGTAACTTGAAGCTGGCTTCTTTGCACCATCCAGTTTTGTGGGATTGCCCAACATTAGAAATTGGAAGAATAGCCCTGCTGAGGGATAACTTGCACCATGTAGTGGAGACATGAGGAAGGCTGCTGGATTATACAACTAAAAATAGCTTTTGCCTCTCTCCTTGAGAGCAACACATACCTAAGGATGGGAGAGGGCGATATTAGAGGGTTATCCACATTTAAGAGGAAGGCACTTCAAGCAGCAAATTTCTTCTTTGGTTCAGTTTATGTGTTTGCATTGTTTGTGCTCATGGACAACTACAAACTCTGATGTTCATTTTCCTGTAGCATCTCCCCAAATGGAAGATTGATTCCAACATCTAAAACTCTGCACAGAACAAATTGTGAGAAACTGTATCTCAGTATTGTAACGAATGCAAATTTATACTTGCCAATCTATTTTCTCTGTTTGGTTTTTACTCCCCACACAGGGAAAGTAATGGCACTCTCATATCAGGCAAACATCAGGTTCTCCTCAGTCCTTTGTAATTCCTTTTCTGATATTGGTCCTACTCATAAGGTGAAATCTTTGTTGATTTTATGCTGAAAGAAACTGGTAATCACTTAAACTGACTTCCACATCTTATAAGGCTGAGCAATTCCTCTACTGCACCAGTCTGGGATGCAGTTACAGAATTTATTTTAAGAAAACATTAAGCTCCAGTTTTGATCAAATCCCATCACAACCCTAGAAGGACATTCCCTGTGCTAGTTACCCTCACAGCAGGATACATGCCTGCTTTGCCTAGCCCAAAATTACTGGCTTCAAGCATTGTCTTTAGCAATACTTCCAATTTTTATGATGCATTCTCCCCATAAGAAGTTATGCCTTCCTAGGAAGATTAAAACCAGTTCATCCATCTTTTTCAGGAAAACTGAACAGACTTTTTTCTGATGGAGCACAAACCACTTTTCCAGGGCTCTCTTGGTCCCTTTCTAGCTTGCTGGTACCTGTGGGAGATGCAGACACAAGAGGAAGATGCAACATTACTGTAATGGCCTTTGCTGATCAGTTTGAGTCCCATGATCTCTTCAAGACTTGTTTTCACACTGGCACCACTGAACAGGGCACTCATATCAACAAGCCCGGTAAGAAAACTATTTTCCTTCTACCAAAGCATCCTGAGATTCATGATTTGGAAAGATAAATCAAGTTCTAAAGAGGCAATTTGAACACAACTCAATATTTCAGAGAAATATATTGAAATCTTTAAAACTTTCATCTCAAATAAAACATCTCAGAAGCCCTCAAACTGAAATGTTTTGTCCTGGTTTCCTAGAGTGAAACAAATACAATTTTTTCCAAGTCATCTCAACACAAAATTGCATTTCCCTAACCATAAATACCTTTATTCCAAGAGCCATAGCTGCAGTTGCTCATCTGAACAGCCTTAACAGCCAAGTTCTCCCATTAGGTACCACAGGCACAGGACACTCAGGAAACCACAAAAACTGCCCTTTTGATGCTTTATGGAGGTTGTAGTCCCAGTCTCATTCTCCCTTCTGAACCGTGCATCCCAGAATTAATATATCCCATGCTTTATGGAAAGCCTAGTTGGTCTGCCTGCCTTGACATGAGTCATATGGTTTTATTACACCACAGGTAATACAGTTCCAACAAGAAAGCCCTGTCCTCCAAGAAGAATGGAAGCCAGAACCATCTTCATTTTCCAAGTCCCACATACTAGAGAAGCACATCTTACCATTGGAGGGAGTCAAGTCCCAAGAGAGCTTTTTGGCAAAATAGCCAAGAAGGGCGTCAGAGCAGATGGAGAATTAAACATTTAAGTTTTAATTAAGAAAGGTTTTGGAATAAGTAGGATAAGCAACCTATAGAAATTTCAAGCCTGCAGGGAAAATCCCAACAGTAAAGGGGACCAGCATCCACTATGCGGCAATAGCTATAACCTCCCAAACGCAGATGGTTCCAAATCCTGCAAGGAGGGACCACAGCACTTGAGTGGATTCATCAGCTTGGTGATCTCTACCCACCCTCAGTCTGGTTCAAAATCAGGGAGAAAAACTAGCAGGGTGCTCAGGGGACCCACAGCTAAACCCCATGCAGTTCATCTCATGAGGGACCCTACTGTCCCCATCAGCCATCCTGGTTTGTGGGCCAGATTCTCCCATGTGTCAGCAGCAAAATCGCCTGTGAAGGCAACTCAGACATCGCTTTCTTCTCCACATCTTACATTAGCATGGAATCACCACACAAAATTCACAGGTCTACAGCAGCTGGGCTGCTATTTTTTCACCTATCTTTTCCTCTTTGCATTTTCCTCCAATCTTTTGGAGGAAAAAAATTCATCTGAGGCTGCTTTTACTGAATGTTGAAACTCATAATTTGTGGAGGAGCCTTTCCCATGACAGGAGTCCCCCCTCTCAGGGAAATGAGATAATTTCCAATAATCAGTCTGGGACAAAAATCAAGATAAAATGATTTCAACAAGAATCTAATTGAGCCTTAATGACTTTAAATGTCAGGTCTATAAAATCTGTCTTGGTGCTCCCCTTGTTCCTTGGGGCTGGAAAAGCAGCACATTACAAGATGTCAAGCCAAATTGCGCCTTTCCCATGCTGCCCATTACAAACCACACCTTTCCCACAACCCTGTTGCAATAAGGAGCCTTCCTCCCACCTGCTCTTCAAGACCACCACACCAAGAAATGCTGCCACTCAAGTCAGATTACAGCTGGATTTTTAAAGCAGGGTCACTTAGCTCTATGTCCACTACAAAAACACACATTCTTTACCTTTATTAACCAGGGCTGACGTGAACTCATAGTTTAAGGTAAGAGAAGGAAAATACTCCTATCCCTACACAACTACTGCATGTATAGCAGTATACACCAGTGCAGTAACTGTTACAGAAGCAGTCACTAAAGCAGAGATTACCCATTGCTGGAGGGTAGAAGGGCTCATGCTCCAGCACAGATGATCTCAGTCAAGGAGGGGACAACCAAACCCCTGCACACCCCAATGCCAGACTCTGCAAGGGCTCGACACAGCAGATGGGTCGCCATGACAAGAGCAATGGACACAAGCTATGCAGTTCTCACACCCCTTCTCCATTTCAGGACCTCTCTCAAGACCAAACTGCACGTCTTCCTTCCCAGCTGCCACCTTTCCCAGCCAGAACTGCTGCCTTGATACATCTCTGCCACAGCTCTGCTCACAACTCTATTTCAGGAATTTTTATTTCAGCTCAAGAATGAATTTATTCTTTCACAGCACAAATAGCACAGCTATTTCAAGCCTGTCTACATGATTTTCAAAAGAGACCATTTTTTCATTTGAGCAGATTGCACATGCTCTGGTGGAGGCAGTAGGTTACTAGAAATAGGAGACAAAACTAGCATTCAAACACAGATTTCCACCAGTTCGCCACAAAGAGCATATGGCAGATAAGTACCAGCAGCTCCTGGAATAGCAACAGAAGAGCCTAAATACGAGAAGTTTTGCAGAGATGACCCAGAAACAATTTTTCATCTGTAGAACTATTGCCCCATGTAGTGATCCTTGACCTGCCCTAGGGTCTCAAGCTCTTTTTCTACCTGCAGATGCCCTTCTCCCACAGAAAGCTAGCAGCAAAGCTTCACCCCTTCAGGCACCTTTCCCTTTCCATGTAAGCACACTGGGGCCTAGAGAAGAATTAAGGTTTGCCATGCAGTCCTATTTTTCTCCTTTCCCAAAGGGAAAAGCCACCAGACCTACAATGCACTCCTTTGAGCTGCCTGGTCCCAGAAACCACCTGAAGATCACCTGACAACAGGCTCCGAGCATTAACATTCTCTGTATTGGCAAAACGAGCTCCAGCTGAGATCAATTAGCTTACAAACCCCAGCCATGCTTGGTGCAAGCAAGATCAGGGCCAGAGCAAGAAGCTTTGAGGTTACCCAAGGTGCAGATGATCTGGGTAAGAGATGCTCACACAAAAAACTTGTCATCCTGCCACAAGACCACACATTTCCTCAGGATAAGCTCTTCTGGGCAGCACTCAAGTCCTACTCCAATACAGGCATACCCAACTTACCAAGAACAGCCAAGCTGCCTCCACAGCATGTAGAAAAGCCAGCAAGGTCCCAATAGGGGATGATGAAAGATGGCTGCAAGGAGCTGTCAAGTGCCAACCAGATGTCTTTCATACAAAAAACATTGGTTAAAGATCAACCATCCTTCTCCTTTCTTATGTCAGAAACCACTCACACATTACACTGACAGGTATTAACATTTCACTCTGCTTGTATCTCATGTTAGAGCAGCACATTTAAGCTTCTGTAGATAAGGTTGGGTTAACATTGCCATTAAAAGTTCCCTCTGCCCCTTCCCCTGGGGCAAGGGGCTTTCAGCCTTGCTCTAAATACTTGCTCAGGGATGAAAGTTGACAGAAGTTGAAGGAGTTTGTTTACAACTATTTTCCTCAGTATAAATTTTCCATTTCCTCTGGTAGAAACCTAAACTACAGAACTCCTCAGATGTTTCATGAGCTTTATTGTGGTCTATGCATTTCAGATCTGAACCCAATGAGCTGAGCCATCAGCTTTGGATTTTGCATTATTTTGAAAGCAATTCAGAGGAACTCAACTGCTGAGCTAAGATGTAAACAGGAGAAAGAGGTGAAGTGGAGGTTACTTCATTAATCTGAAGTCTCTCCAGTGACAGTTGTCTCTCTTTAAATGAGCAAGACCAGCCAAGTGGACCAATATCAAACACCTGCATGTAGGGGAAGCTCCCCCTAAGCAGAATGCAACTGGTGATCAATTTATGCCCTCTAGCAAAAGGGGTTATCTTTTTGGTTTTTTTTTCAAACTACAGATTTCATATGTTATCTACACTGTGTCAAATAACTCAGGGAAACTCTCCTTTGCTACACAAATGTACAACTTATTCTGAATCCTCCTCACTGCTTTCCACAACAATCCAGATACAGATCAGGAGCATCTGCAATAATCCCATCACTTCTCAATCCCCAGTCACCCTATACTGTCCACATGGAGCCACAGGCTGAGACCCCACATAGTTATTTGTTTCATGGAGATCATAATCTGTCAGCTACATATTTCATCAATGCCCTTTACCTTCTCTTATATGTCAAAGATCTGACTCTATTCCCGCATTCGTTACCATTTATCCCCACTTTCCTCTCTTTTATTCACTTCCATAACAATATCTCCATTAGTTTGCCATTAAGCTCAAGGTTTGGGGGGCACTCAGTAGGGTACTCTTCCTCAGTTCAGTTTTTTTCCCCCCAGCCCTTCTCATTTAATTTCCATTCACTTACACCCACAGTGATTTAAAGCTTTGGGTAATTCAACCTTTAACAGCCCCAAAATTATGCATCAGTGGTCAATGCCATTTCTTTCCCACACAAAAGAAGCACTGATATAACCTGACCAGTTGAGCTGATAGATTTCCAACCAGTCATCACCTCTTTGTCTATTGAAATGAGGTCAATATTCAATTATCCAGAGTTCGGTACACAGTTTCCACATTGGGAAAGGATCATATTTCAAGATTTCTAAGGAACCTTTGTACCTGAGGGCCTGAGAGGTCCAGCAAGGGTTCCCAGGGTTAAGTGGCATGCAAAAAAATCAGATTAAATTTCTCTATTTCAGACAGAGACTAAAAGAATTCACCCAGACAGCTTGCCCCACAACTGATCCATGGATCCATATCAGTTACCCCATCCCGGGGTTACTAAAACCAATCATGATTTTCTGCTCAAAAAACCTTTTGACATGCCACAATTTTTGAACAGCCTATAACACTGCAACAGACAACCATGTCTCAAGATATCCTTACTCCCCATCCAGTCCCTAAAAACGAGTTGTAGTCACTGCATTGACTATTCCCCCACCACACTACCACCTCACCAACCACCCACATCGGGTTTCTCTCCAGACATGAACATGCCCAGTCCCTCTTACCAGTCACACATGACTTTCATGCTGCTTTTGTTTTGATTTAGTTTTGTGCTCAGGATCTTGAGGTTGCCTTCTCCACAGAGGCAGTCAATAGACCACACCACTTTCAGCCTACTAGTTGGGAAACCAGCAAAACACTGCCCGTAAGCCTACTACAACCCCACCTCACCATAAAACCCAAGTAGCAGTATTCCCACACAGATCACTCACTGCTTCAGTTATCCACCACTCCTATGGCCACCTTCTTCTTCACCCTCTGTCCTGCAAAGGGCTGGAGCTGAGCTGAAATAAGCTCCTGGACCATCATTGTTCCCCCAAGCCCTGCTGTCTTCTGCAGCTTTTTTCTTCCAAGTGCTTCTTGCAATTATGTTCTGCCAAATAATTACTCAGCAGCTATTTATCTTTTCCATACTTCCACTCAAGGATGGAAAACTCTCAGAGATACTCTGCAGTTTTGTGCTTACCAGGAAAAGATAAACTTCCCATGCACTAGGCAGAAAGAATATGTCAAAAGATACTGGAAAATTGCTTGTACTAACTTATGTGGGGCAGATCCTCAACTCCTACACAGAGCTACACCAAGTGGCAACCAGTTGGGACCTCGCTCCTGCCCAGCGGTTTCCCCAGGTGAACACTCTTTTTGGACAGATCATGTAAAATAACATTAGAATATACATCACTACTTTCATTATCAATCATCTTTACAGGAAGGGTGAGCAAATAGATTTTTTGCCCAGGCCACTAAGTTTCCAGTAAGAACCTGTAACACCTCAGTAATCAGGACCATGGTCTGACCCTCCCTCACACACTCATCCACCTCAAGAGCAAACCCACAGAGCTCAGGGAAAACACCAGGGTACAAAATTAGCACATAAGGAAATTCAAGCATGAAGATGTTGCATTACAAGGGGGGAAAAAAGTCAATAAGCATCTGTTATAATCACATTTGCACCCATGTAAGTCAGGAGAAACGCCACTAAAGCCAGGAGGCCCAACATAGATATTAATTTTGACTCACACAACCCAGACTCAGGTTGTTAATCCTTCTCCTGCAGTGAGAACATAAGATAAGAAGCAGGAGAAACAAGCAAAGCTCTTCACTCTTACCTTCCAAGCACAAGGCAGCTCCTCACCAACATGGGGACAAAGCCAAACCACCACAGCCTTCCAGAGCACAAGAAGAACAACCTTATTCCCTACTCTTATTAAATAAACTGACTTAATTAAGCCCATGTGTGCTGAGTTTGGCCCTGCCCTCATTCCCCCAGGGCAGCTCGTCAGAAGCAACGAGGTCAAGCTGGTGTTCAAGCAGGAGCCCAATTCCAAAGTACCATGTCAGGTCACCCTTGTTAAACATCGTTTCCCTGAAACAGCTGGTGTTCCTTGTGCCCAGAGCAGACTTTGCTGAGAGAATTTTTGCTATGAGAATTCTGATATACACACACACACAAAAAAAAAAGGCATATGAGAGCTTTTTTTTGCTTTTTTCATTGTGCATTTTGTGTTCTTCCTCTGCTCCCTATTTCAGAGCTGGTAGGACATGTGCTGACCCTTTCATGCATATGTCTCTAACTCCAAAACACAAGTGGAGAGGTTCATGGGGATCCAGATGCTGGAACTCAAAGGACACATGGGGTTACTGCTGCAGCGATGCGACCAGGCTCCACTCCCACCAGCTTTCAGGCTGGAAAAAGCAGTTAATGGCTTCTCCTGCCCAGTGTCCAGGGGCTGCTGGGCAAGGAGGGACAGGGGACAGGCTGCACACCCAAAACCATGGTGTCTTATAGGAAGGCAGACACCTGTCCATATGGTAAACAAGGTTTGGGTGATGCTGAGACTGATGGAAATAACATGACCCAAAGCATGAACAGGACTCGGGAGCTGGAGAAAAGACAAATGGAGCTCCATGAAAATTAGACAGGAAAGCACTGTTGCACTCAATTATCTGCTAAAAAGCAATGATCGCATATTTGTATTACACTTATTAACGTCTTCCTCACCTCCAAAAAATTGCACCCTGTCTGAAGAGTATTAACAGTGCAATACATGTTTTTATTGCTAAGTATGATTACTTTTAATTTAGCTGCTTCATTTTACTGAGCGTGGTCTAAATCACTCTCCCAAGCGCTCGCCCAGGCTGTTTTGTTACATGTGCTGTGTATTTAAGCTAGTGGTTATGGATGGAAAAAAAACCAAACAGCTTTTCCAGTTCCTTTCAAGTAATTCAATCCCCAGCCCCAAGTTAAATCAATTAGAGCCGCGGTGCTGGGATTTGTCACACACACTCACGTAACTCCAAATGGTTTCATTTTCCTTACGTTTGCTGGGGAAATGGGAATTGTCTTTGGAGCGGGCGTCGAGAGGAGCTTTACCTTGTCAGGAGTCTTGTGGCTGTGAAATAGAAGTCAAGCTACTGCCAAATTTTAAAGCTTTTCCTCTGGCCTGTCTCCGTCCCAGCAACTCCCATCAGACCAGGAGCTTTTTGCCCTTTACGCTTTCCAGATTTCTCTCCCAGCCACCAAAGCTGAAATTTGGTACTGCACTGGGGCAAATGGAAGAGCAACAAAAGCAAAGTGATGCTTTGCTGTTGTAAAAATAGTCTTTTCGCTCATTTTTATATCCCTGCGGTTTGGCACCCCTGACCCACGACTCCCAGGGTGAACGTTGTCCTTCCAGGTGGCCACCAATAAAATAGTTCGAGGATGTGACTCCTACCAGCCCTACAAAGATCCCTGCGGAAGAAGGCCTATTAAATGTTGGTTGTCACATAACATTTGGGGGAAAAACATGAAAACATTACCTTTTATAATAAACAACTTTCCAGCACATTTCCATTAACAATTGCTTCTCTATGGAAGGAGTTATTTAAGTGAAATGGTAAATGAATTCCATGTATAATATACATTTCCATTAAATATTTCTGCATCACACAAGCAGTTTTAAGCAAAAGAGTAAGTAAACATTCCCTGTGCGTATAATACATTTCCATTAAGTACATCTGTAAGGTAGAGATTTTTATGATGATTATAGTGATTTTTCCTTCATAAAAGCTCCGTAAGCATTTTTAATCCATTGCAGCTTGTGAAAGCACATATTTACATTTACGGTAATCCTGAATTTTACTTTGTGAGGGGTTCCGCCATTTGGGGAAAAAGAGGACCAAATAACCCCTTCCTATAAAAATGTTGCTGAACTCCATGCTCGGATCCAGGCTCGCCCAAGCTGACGGCAGCATTTGGTTATTTTCTATCAGCCAGGTTTATCCACCTCTGAGTTAGGCTCGTGCAAAGCAGCCAGGCTCCACCACCAGCATCTGCTGATGGGCTTTTAGGAAGATGTCCGTGGGAAGCAGGAATTTGGCCCATTATATATATTTTTGGCCATTTTCCCACGGCAACACGCTGTGCAGTTCGTCTGTCAGATCCCTCCTCCACCTCCCCATTGCTTCTTCCCCTCCCTCCTTGGGTGGTTTGGGTGGGCTCAGGCCAGCACCCAGCCTCCGGTGCTAAATTTATTGGTAGTATTTACTCCAAATGCCTTTTCTTATTCATTTAAATGAACGTGGATCAAACCACACCACCTCAGTGCCTTCCATGCAAGTATAACTTAACTACCTGCGGGTCCTGAAGTTAACGAGGACCTTGTGCTATCGGAATAAATAAAATATGACAACTGCTATTACTGTTATGCATGAAAATATATGTTGCGAAATGCACAGCGGGGTCCCAGGCTGCAGTTACCTCTGCTTTCTTTGCCTGTTAGTGATATCATGTAGAGCCGCTGCAGGACCTCTTTTGTTTATGGGAATGATAATTTTTTTACTGACTGTGGGAATACCCTAAAGCTTTAAAAATAGGTACTTCATTATTTTGTGCTTCTGAATAATTTGTAAGTGTTTTCTGCCATGGAGTTGGTCCATCTGGACGCCAGCCTGCAGCCCCAAGGAGGGCTGGGAGGGAGGGCAGAGCCAGCCCCGACCCTGAGGACTGGGCAACAGAGAGATGCCGGAGGTTAAATGAGCCTGCAGCTATTAATGGATATTATATTGCCATGTAAATAGGGATGTTTTTCAGGAATGAATGGATATCCCAGTTACAGGCTATGAAAAATCCACAGTGTTTCTCATTCCTTTCACAATATTTGTGTATCTATAGCCTGGAGAGAGACGAAGCCTTGCTGTGCCTCTCATAAGGATTTTTGTTTCTGATGCCCTGTAGCATGCCCAGCACACAGCTCATGGAGATTGTTATGCTCAAACTACACCAGCAAGTTGAGCTGAGCAATATTCTGTGGTTTTGCTTATCAGGGCCTCCAGCACAAATCCTCCTGGGTGCCTCAGCCGTGCTTTTCCCACAGCCTAACCTCCGCTTCCCGACGTGGGCTTGGAAAGAACCCAGCAGCTCAAAGGAAAACAGAGCAAAACCCTGAGAGCCTTCACCTTCTGCCATGCCAAAACTTCTGAGAGTCATGAATCTCTCATCAACAGGGGAAAATACAAAGCTTTTGCTTGAAAACCAGATCCGGGCTGGTGGCAAACTTGATCTAGTGTGAGCCTCACTTAGAAAAGCAAGAATTAGTTGAGCTTAGCACCAGCTTTGGGGTTTCGGCCTGAGCATTGCCCCGAAGCGGTTGCAGAAGCTGGGGTTTTTCCAGAAAGCATGTGTCCAGCACAGAGCGCAGTCAGGCCAAGCTCATTAGAGAGCAGCCGGACGGTCGTGACGATCGTTGAAATGCAATTTCCAAACCCACAAATCCAATCGGTCATCAGTTTTAATCCATCAGCACGATGCGCAGGTTACACGCCGTGTTACAGCCTCGCTCCGCTGCCAAGCCTTGGGATTCGTTATCGGCATAACTTTGCTGAATGCAATAAAACCTTTGAGTGCCATCTCCACCCAATACTTTAATAAAAAACTCGTTTCTCCCATAGACTTCTTGGTAAGGGGCTGATACATAGGTGCTACGTACAACATGCTGTCCTCCGGCTGCCGCTTGGTACAGAAGAAAGAGCAAGGAGAAATTGGACCAAAGCAAAAATCATTATTCTCAGGGCTTTTTTGAAAAGCCCAACCTCTGAAAACCTTCTTGCTACTTTCCTAATGTAGTCAGGGTATTTACGCAGAAAGAAAACACTCAAAACACACCTACTCAAGGGTGTATATGCAGTAGTATCATTTTATAATATAACAAATGCTGGGTGCCACCAGGAAAGGATTTCACCACTGACTGCCTTTCTCTCCTTCATTATTATGGGAAGCGTAACCTCAGTCCTCTCCAAAACCACTACAGACAGTAATTATTTTGAAAGGAGAAGTGACTGTTAGGTACCAACAGCTGGTGGGGTGGAGGATGGGGAGGAGAGGGCGCGCACGTGTCCGTGCCCTCGCATTTGTTTGGGAAAACGGAGAGGAAAATCCATGGCTCAGAGGAAGTGCACCCAGGATGTCTGTGTGTGTTTGCGCTCGTTCTTCACATTTGTTAAAACAATAGAGAAATGTTTCCTTTTGGAAAAAGTTTGTACCTCCCATTGTCTTTGGTTTTTTTGCAAATTCGCTTTTGTTCCTGGAAGAGGAGCAAATGATGGAGTGCTCTGTCAAAACTCGATGAATTGCTGGTTCCCTTTCTTTTCATTTGAAAACTTAAACTACCCCTTTTTTTTTTTTTAACCTCCCCCTTCTCCTTTTCCAAATCAAATAAACCAAAGAATTGCACGCATCTATAACCTTTGGTTCTGCTGTCACCAACAGCCAATAACCGATTTCTGTGCAGCAAAAGAAAAAAGCTCCCACTTACAGCAAGAACACAAAAAAAACTTTGCTGTCCCTGCTCAAGAGTCTCAGCATCATCCCTGAGCAACACCCCAGCCAGGGACTTAAATGAAGAGCACATGCAAATGGGGTTAAAACTGAATAAAGGTGTGGATTTAAGAGCCTGTTAGGGATTGAGCAGGCAATGAAATGCTGCCGGTTTCTTAAATACCCGTCCTGACACGGTACAAATTTCGCCAGCTGGTCGCATTGCACAGCACATCCGGGTGCAGATGAGTAACCCTACGAGAGGGCAGAGCTGAAGAAACCCCAAATCTGCCTGCGTAGGTTAGAGGGAGGAGCGCAGAGGCTGGGGATATCCTTATCCATTGCTCAGCAATTCAGCCCCAAAGGGGCATCTTGGAGGGACAAGGGGCACGACGCCTCCCTGGACGAGCAGAGGGCGATGCCACACAACCCCATGGCTTCCTCCTCCACCCCTGTTTCCCCCTATTCTTCCCCCAAAATTGCCATTCAGCACAGACACAAGCGGACGCCGTGCCCGGACTCGGAGGGAGCAGCTGCTGCCGATGAGCTCACCTATATTTATGCAAATCGCAATAATTACCATTTGATAGCACTTGCCAATGAGTCTGATTACATGGCGCGGTGGGTGATGAGTCCCAGCTCTCACGGCGGTACCCGGGAGCACAGCAGGGACCTGCTGCTGCCTGCTCAAGGTGGTCTGAGACCGCGGGCTGCCTCAGGGAGAGCACGAGAAGCCGGGCTACGGCTGCCTATCAACCCCCACCTCGCCCCCAGCAAACGCGAACAGCTCTTGCTGTGTATAAACACAGTTACGTGTGTTATTGTGGACCGATTTGTTCATTCTGGGAGCACAGGAGCCATGCCGGGCTGCGTGGGACTTCAGGCTGCATGTCCAGGAGGTGCTCAGGTTGGTCATTCCAGCCTGTCGCTGGCTAATCGCACTTGTATTGCTTTGAAAAGAGAGAGGCTTGTTATTCTGGGCTGCAAAGGGCTGTGCGCTGGATCAGCTCCATACCAGGGTGTAACTATCCCGGCAGGGTCCCACCAGGAGATGCTTCCTTCTTTCCTACAGGTTTCAGAGTTGATCTTCATCCCCCTTCAACTTCTGCGGTAGCTGTGAGATGCACAGCTCAGCAAGCTCCTGTTTCCCACTCCCTTCACCATCAGAGAAGATATTTCATGGAATACCTGTTGAGGACATCAGAGACCACGGGAGGTGGTCACACTGCAGGGACTTGGAGAAAGAGTGGGGCCACTCCGGAGAAGGGCCATCTCCCAAAGGCACCTCGTCTGGGCTTGAGCGCCCGAGAGATGGACAAATCACGGTGTTGGAGGACAACGCTTCAGTCTGGGCTACTAATTACTCCATGCGATTCACTGGGGTTTGTTCGGTTTTCCCGATATTGTACATAATAAGGCCCTGGGTGCTGTTGAAGGGAATAAAAACTCCTGTGCTTACAGTTACAGCCAAGAAAAGTAAGATTTTCTGTGATCTTTTAGGCAAAACATGGCTTTGGGAGGAAAATGGAAATTTTCACAGCATCACAGTAGAAATTTCCAAGGCTTCAAATAAAAAAAAAAAAATCAAAAATATGAAACATTTCAGCTGGAGAATGCTCTTTCCAGGAACATGTGATTCCTCAGTGCTAATCCTTTCTGCTGAAACCTGATAAAAACCTTCTGAGGTTGGTCTTTCAAACCCAGATTTGCTGTGGGTGGGAGTGTCCAAAGAGAGAATTTCAATGGGAAACTCCACAAAGCAATTTTCCTTTTCCACATAAAAAAGATGACCTCTTTACCAGGTTTAATTCTGTGTTACGATGGATTGTACAGGCATGTCTACAAAGGTTCACGAGACCATATGGGCTTTGCTTTCTGTTTTTCCCCAGCAATACACTTGAATAAAGGCTCTTAGCCTAAATAACACAGCAGGTTGAACCCTCCTTTCGGCTATCGGCAGCTTCACGGTACTCATCCCCACTGCCTTGCACACAGCTGTAACACTTGCCCAGTTTATAGCTGGGATTTCCAGACCCAAGGTTTAGGTGTTATCTTCTCATCTTGGCAAGATTGGAAGAAGTAAACCACCACAGAATTGCTAAGTATCCATTTAATTGCTAAAGACTGAATATTTCTGCAGTCTGTCTCCTTGAAGCTTGTTTCTTCTGTCCCGAGGTGGACTCGTGGAAGCTGAATATGGTTTACCCCATGTTACGTATAGATCCCCTCAACTTCAACACACCCAACACTGCAAGAGGTGGAGATTTGTTCTCTTAGTTCTCTCTAACATAGTCAGATTAATTCCCCTGTGCAGTGAAAGATGACCGCCACCTGGAAACTAGTGCCACGGATGCATTTAGCCCCATTTAATTACATCATGTAAAGATAATTAGGAGGCTCGCTCTCACACCGCTGTCTGTCTGGTCCATGGAGCAGGGATGCCCCAGTGCAAGGCACAGTGCCAGACCGCGGTACCCACCACACCGGGGACAGATAGTTATTTGTAAGTAGTTTGTGCCGCGCTTTTTGCCACGTCTGACCTCTTTGCGTTTGGAGAAATATGCTGGAATGGCTTGTTAAAGCAAGTCGTGAACAAATGCGTGTGAGATCTACCATGCGGGAGTCCCTCAGTGGCTAATTGCCCAAGTCCTAGTTCCCACCAGCAAATTTCCAGGATGCAAAATCAGTCTGGAGCAGGTATTTTTAGACCCCCATCACATCATAGCCAGCAGACAGCATCACATAAGGCTATTTATAGTAGTATCCAGACATGACTTGCAGTAAGCTGCCTCATATTCCTATCCCTGTCTCATGCTATCTAAAAGGGAGCTAATACTCCACAGCAGCAGTGGGAACCATCACCCATTGCTATTTACATAAGCTTTTGGAGATCCACAGATTGAAGTGAAAAATTCAAACCTCCACGGAAAGTAAGTAGCGCTGAGCCTTTATAAATAGTCTGTGATGCAGGGAAACTTGGGAAAAGTCTCTGCAACTTGAAAGTGCATTTATTTTTGTAAGCATGCAAGAAGATGATAAATTATTTCTTTTGATCCTTTTCTCTTCTTTGCTTATAGCTGCAAAAAATATGCTAAAGGCTGCTTCTTTTTTTCCCCTCTGAATCTGTTGGTGAGTGAAAAATCCTGCAGCACAAAGCAAAGCGTTTTGGATAAAAGCAGGCGTCGGAGCGCTGCTCAACCCTTAGCAGGACTGCTAGGATTTATTTCACTGCTTCCTTGCATCAACAAATTACCCTGAACATCTCTTCAAATTCTCACCAACTCTTTCACAGCCTTTTGTACTTACACGGGAGAAATACCTTCCCTTATTAATTTGGGGCGAAATCTGACTGTTTTTCCCAGTCCTTCCCAGTTGCAGCCTCCCAGGTCTTGGTCCTGGCACAGGAACAGGGCATTTGATGCTTTCACCTCCTCACTAGGTAGGAAAGATTTGCCTTTTTCCCTCAAATATTTTTTTACTATTATTATTATTATTATTACTACATCTTGTTGTGAATTGAGCACAGCAACAAGAAAAAAATCAAACTTCTGGGTTTTTAATGGTTTGCTTTAATACTTTTGCAGGGATTCAGGGGGGGAAATGCTTATAACCTTAAATATACATAATAAAATCAGTGTACTAAGGGAGGAAGGACCTGGAGCAGCTATATTGTGGCCAATTCTGCTGAGTGAGCAAGGAGACGATGCTTAACGTGCACAATTACACCCATTCTCACTGCAATAAGCAGGTTCTGCAATTTGGCGGCAGAGGCAATCAATGTATTTTTGCATAAGATTTATTGGGTCCGAGAATAAAGAGAGTGCTTTGCCCCTCTCCCCGTGTGCATGTTAATCACAGCAAACTCATTTAACAAATAAATAATGCTAAAGAAAAATGCACAAGCCCTTTTTAATTAAAAAGTGGCTGCTATCTTGACGTTATTCCAATAAACTTGAAGCAGGTAGAATTAAGGTCCCAATCCTGCAACTCCAGCTCAGGAGAAATGGCAAAAGTCATAGAAACAATTTTTAAAATAATTTTGTTACGGTTCCTCCTGCCTCCTCCTGAAACCCCCGCCTTCTCCTGCCTGCCCCTAAGCCCAAGTGCAAGCCAGGAAAAGGCTTTAAAAGGTTCCCTGGCTGGGAGCAGGAGGTTTTCCCTGATTTTCTTTATATGTTCACGTTCATGCCTAAAAAGACAAGAAGTGTTGACACCCCTACCCCATTTCTCACAACAAAAAGAGCTTTTGCCTTCAACATGTCTTCCCAGGTGTGAACCTCTAAACTTCTCTGATGTTTGCCATGCTTCGGGGTCAGGTAGTGGAAAGGTGGGTGGAAACTTTTTATAAATAAGAAAATTATCCCATGTGTCTCCTACATTAAAAAAATCAAAGAAAACAAAAAGAGCTGGGGGCGGTTGTTCAGACACCCCCCAAAATAATTTGCTTTCAGGTGGGCATCAACCATCTTATCGCTTTGCATCAGCAAGCTTCAGCCTGAAGCGTATTTCATTATAAATAAGTCATAAGCCTCCAAAAATCTAAGAAGGAAAGGGAAATTTTATTTAGAAATCCTGAAAATCCTTAACTCCAAGGGGCCTCGCAGGCTCGGCTATAATTAAACACTGCACTGAATTAGCTGTGTAGGCTTTAATCAGGTTTGTGACGAACTCAGGGTGAGTTTGCCTCACTAAAAGGTTATGTTTGCTTCATTAAAATCTGGATTCTGGCTTTGCCCTTGATATGCTCTTGCTCCAATTTCTTTCATCAGTTCAGTCTTCGGGAGAGTTACAGAACATCGCCCATGAAGGATGCCAAGAAGTAGGTGCTTAAAAAAAGTTACCAATTAAATATCCCTTCCGAGCTCTGCTCTCATTTTTGCACCTTAAGTGCAAAACCTGAATAAAATCCCCACGCCGGCGATCTTCCAGGTGTTGAAGAAGTCAGTAAAATTGGGATGCTTTCCCTCTTTTCAGCCACTTGGTAATTACATTACATGAATAGTATAAAACTACAGAAACTGGTGTTCGTGGGGCAGCGATGGGGATATGGTTAAAAACCATCGTGCCATCCCTTACACCATGTACGGGTGCCTGCAGCTCCGATTTCGGCGGAGCAATCTCACTGGAAATAACATCATTTGCTGCTGATTTCCTCCTGACAGCCCCTCTCGGAGACCTGTCAGTTAGCCAGCCCTCCATCCATTTAATGCGCTCGTTATTGATAGCTTACCACGATAAATGTTAATCAGAGTGTCAGCCCGCGCTGCACTAACTGCTTTAGAGGAATCTATTACCTCAACACAGTCACTTTTATCAGCCAAATGTGTTATCTCATCAAAGAATGAAATCACATTTCTTTGACAAGGTCTATTTTCCATAAAACCATTTTGACTGGCATTAATTACACTCCTGTGCTTTAATTCTTTATCTACCATATCTGATGTCACCTTTTCCATTCGTTCACCCAGAAATTGTCAGGCAGCCCAACCGATGCTCGCCCGGAGCCTCCTGCCTGCCCTGCCTTCATCTGCCGCTCCGGTCCGGCAACGCTCCCCGTCTCCTCCCGGGGCGTTCGTACAAGGGGCACCAGCGGGTGGTCACCAAACCAGCTCTCCTGCCCACGTCAAATAGCCCGGCCTTGCAGATTTAGACATGTTCATCCCTGCTCACGGGTGTTTAATATCCTCCACGATTGCTAACGCGTTGGAAATTTCCCTGCCATCCTCACGTGATGCAAGAAATCACCTCGGTGCTTTCAAAATGCAGCACGAAGGCTGTTCATTATCATATCAATAATCCCCTGGTCACCTTTGCTGGGTCCAGGCTATCTTCCCAGGACACTCGGTGGAAACTCCTTATTGTCTTTTGCCATGCCCCTGGGGGTTTTTTCCCACCGATGAAAATTTTCCTTATCCATCTCTATAGCTAGTATCTTCTCATTAGAACAGGTGCTATTTCCAAATCCTTTTCGTGTTTTGAACAGCACTTTTTTATTTCTAATTACGTCCTTTTCTTCACAAATAGACAATATTGTGTCCTTCCGTGATTCTAGAGGCACAGTTTGGCAATCCTGTAGATTCCTCTTAAAGAACAGCCAGGATTTATTTACTCTTTTTGTTTATGCTTTCTTCCCAGGGAAAGCCATTTATCACTTTCCCCTGCTTTGGGAAATCAGGACCTTTGAAGCATGGGGTGTATCCCTCACGGTGCTGTGTGCCAAGATCCACATCAGCACCAGCAGCAGCTGGAGAAGTTCCAAAATCAAATCAGCTATGGCAAAATAAATGATCTAAAACCATTAATCACAGGGCAAACGGAAATTGCTACAAGTTTGAGGCTGTTGAATATCTTCCCAGCTTATTTTCAACTTTCTTATTGTCTCCAGATGTGTTACCCCTCCTGTTACTTTGCCAGATTTACTGCCCAGGGTAACACCTACAACTCGATTTATATCTCACAGCTCTTTAAGCCTAAGTTTGGGTGGTTACAAAAATCCATTTTCATAACCATAAAAATGAGCCTTACTAAAGAAAAGTCTGAGAAAGATCTAAATTTCAAACACAGTTCCAATCCTTCTCATTTTATTGCAGTTTTCGCTTTCACAGCAACTGGTGCTGGGGGATGCACAAGGCCAACTACCGTGCATCAGATATGAGCCATCGGACAATGTTCCTGGGAATGTCACGTTCCCTCTGAAGCTTTACTTTATTTCTAATGACTGTAATTAGGCCTTGATGACTTCCAGACCCAGGAAACAGATCCTGAAGAAGTGTCACTTCACCTTCCTCCACCGCAGTCCCCAAAGCAGAGACGGCTGAGTGGAGCGGAGGCTTTTGCCCTTAGAGATGGTCGTCTATCAGGATCAAAAATTCTCACGATGTTATATTTACGGGCTTCAGGACTCCACGACCATTCTGTATTTTAAAAACCTGGTCCTGCTCTTTCTTTGGCTCCACATCACCTCCATGAACTCCCAAGCAATGCAGCCCAAGGGGCACCTACTCCTGGATCTACGCAGACCCAAATAAGCTCTACAACTGAATTGTCTGAATAAGACCTACAGCTGTTTCTTGCTCTGTGTATAAAGATTGACATTGTTTTCACCTATATTGAAGTCTTTAAGGCTTCAACTACTAAATAACTGGAGTCAGCAAGACACTTCCCATGGGCATATTACAGTATAATTTTCAACAAGGGTACATTTACACTTTCAATTCTGAATTTTTTTGTCCTGAGCCTGATTTTAGGAAAAAAAAACCACTGGGCAAATGGATTTGTTGTACCATATCTGCTGGTTTTGTGTCCCTAAACAACATTATCTATGGGCATGCGGCACCCAAAAGTACTGGAGCACCAGTACTGATGGGAAAAGATGGACCATGCACATGAAAAGAAAGATGCCTTTTGGTGTGTGCTATTCACTCACCAGATCACTGGCAGCATGCACGAGTGGTTCATGGAGTGCGGCAAGGCGTTACGGGAGATGATCATTCTGAAATTTCCACGTGGAAATTTAGTGTTTTCATCTGATTTTAAAATATATATTTACTTGTCTTCAAAAGACCTAGTCCTGCAAGTACCTATGTACTGATTTTACTCCACTGAGTCCTGCCCAGGGCAGCCAGTGAGAATATTTCGGAAAAAGAAGTTACCTGCCTGCGTACATGCCTCAAAGGTAGAGCCTCCATGAAGCACCCACATGCACCATCCATCGGTGTATTGAGCAGAGCCCTTTACGATTTGGTTAAACCTTTCCTGACCACCCATGGCATTTAAGTACTGCTCTGAGACAGATATTTTAAAAATATTTAGACACCTAAAATGCATCTAGATGGATTTTTAATTGAGCTTATTGAAAATCCCCCCTCCCCCTTTGTGCCTATCATTAATATCAAAAGCAATCACCTGGCCACAGGTACGCTGATAAACAAGGACAGAATTAAGCCCCAGCTTAAACACTTCGCTAGAATGAATTTAGCACATAATGAGTAGCCAACGCACGCAGGAATTTTTCAATGCCATATATCCACGCTAGTTAAAGTGAGAGGATTTAAGGACCACACTAAGACATGAGCTGGGAGCCCTATATTACCTCTAGGGACAGGACATTTTTAACTAAAGGCAGGGAAGGTGTCAACCTTCGAAAAATATTTTGCAAGATCTGCAATCTGACCATCCCTAATAGAGCTCATCTACCCTCTCCACGCTAAAAGCAAAGGCAATTGTCTGTAGACAGCTTAATACAACCATAATAAAGTGCTTGAAGGAGACCTCTCACGGAGTTAGTTACTTTATTACAAAGAGCATCTTCGTCACTGTCATCGGTTCAAGGGCAGCCCAATGTATGCCACGTCAGGGACGTGGTACGAGCACTGCAGCTTGCACAATTTATAGCCCATGCTACAAATTAAAATCCAATAAAGCTTTTATAAAGGCTGCTTTAGGAATATCAAGTTCTTTCCACGGTGCTCATATTTTAAGTGATAGATTTGTATAATGACTTTACAGTCGATAAAAAAATGTATAATTCTCTAAACTTCTGTCCATATTGGTTGTAAAATAGTTACATAAATCTATTGTATGAAAGTGTAGGCAGTATGGAAGGAATATGGGGTGTATCAAATGTATATGCAGGTGCAGGCCGGTTGACGTAGCTGAAGTTCTGCCTCTTGGTTCACTTCACTTTGCTCTCTTGAGCAGCAAAACGAGCTCACAGCTTCAGGGCCGTCCCTGCCGTAGCAGCAACCTGACTTCATGCACAACAAATGCTCCCTCTAAATCCTACATGGAGACTCTGGGGAGTCTCGGGGGGACACATCCTGCCGCTCACCCATAAATGACCGGCTCATTTTTGGATCGCGGATTAACGGTGTCTGGTTTCCAGTACTCTCCTGCTCAACTCCAGTCCTTTCAAAGGCATTTAAAACCCCCAGGAGGACCATATTTCTACCATCTGCAGGTAAAGTGAAGTCCCAGTTTCCTTAGTGTTCTCCAAAACGATGTCTCATTGAAAATTGTTGGGATTGATTTGTTTAGCTGGTTTGGCGTACGGGGTCAGGGAGGTTAGTCCTGGACCCAGAGCTATTTAATCGCATCCCAAGCCCCGCCGTGACACCAGAAGCAGACCTCCTCCCAGAAGAGAAGAGGGACCCACAAGGTCCACACGCACCTGAATCTCTTACTCCAGTCTTTCCCTTTTTTTGCTGCTTTGGTGGAACAAAGAGAAGCCGGAGAGTGAGGTAGAAATATTAAAGCAAGAAGGATTATGTGCTTAAGTGTAAACTGAGATGGAAGATTAAGTCTGAAGAAAGAATTACTTACGTGGGGGCCTGTTGGGACCTGTTCCTCACAGCTCACTTCACACCAGCTAAGTGATTTTAACCCTCTGCCTTCTCCTATTGCTTCACTCTTACCCCCATCACAGCTGAAGGAATTTACTTTATTAAAGAACATCATTAAATCCGAGCTGCATTTCTGTTGACCTGAGAGGGAGGGTTCAGGCTTCTTGCGTTTTCTTTCAGAATTTAAATAATATGTGCACTCCCCAGTTAAGGGTCTTGAGAAGGGACAACGTGAGCATGGGGATGGGTTTGGGGTGAGAGCAGGAGCTGTGGCTCGGCAGGACCCCAAATATCAGGAGCCACAACCGAAACCCTGCTGCATGCCAGACTCATCACCGTGCCATCCCCAGCCATCCCCAGTTGTCCCCCTCCCTGGGGGACTCAAAGGACATGGATACAGTGCCCAGGACATCACGGCCGTCAATCTTTTGTTGAGTTGCGCTTCACTCACCAATTTTTCTAATATTCTCCAGTATCCCCAGACTCCAGGAGCTACAGAAAAGAGCCGGATCACAGCAGAGCCATAATAAAATCTTAAGAACTGGGAACGCTACACCAAGTACAAGTTTTCACACTTCTGTGACTCAAAGGGAAAACCAGAAAATGTCACCCAAAAGCTCCCAGACCAGAAACACCACAAAAACACTTAATCAGAAATGTCAGGTTCTTCTGGCATATGAGTCATGATTTTTGATGCTGATTTTGAATGCTGAATGTGTACATTGCGGCCTTTCTTTGATCATTGAAGTTATTATGGTACACCTTGAAAAAGCTATAGTAGTTCAAGGCAGTCCATCAGGGTTTTCCTGGGCTGTTCTGGACAGCATGGTGAACCCACGACCGCAGGAAAAGGAAGGAGAGCAGTTATTTTGGAGAGGCCTAGTTCTTGGGAACTGGTGTATATTTGTCTATTTGCAACTGGTATATATTTGCTCCAAGAAATCCCAGTTTCGGGGTCAGACCAGGCAGGTGAGGACTGGATGGCTGCACATCAGCATGGATCTCCATTTTCAGATGACTCCCAAGAGCTGTTTTAAGCTGACGCCCAGTGGATGTCCCAGGGGATATCCCTTTGCTCTCATCTCTTGAGGCAAATCTGAAGACTGCATGTCACACCAGATAATTCCCTACCCCAAAACGGGGCTGTAAGGGAGAGGCACGGGCCCACAGAGAGAAAGCCATGAGATGGGGCCACCTTGGGTCTTTTATGCCAGCGGGAAGCACCAGCAAAGACTCAGAAGATCCTACAGAATTTGCTTCAGCCACATTTTCATCCCCTTTTTGTTTGCTTTCTATGAGTAATTTTTAGGGAGCAGACTTGTTGTCGAGCATATTTACAACAACAGGTAATTTTAGGAGACAATTATTAGAGACAAATCGCTGAGAACTACATTTTCAGTTTAGGATCCACAACTACTTGCTGTGGAGAGCTGAGTCTAAACCCCAGGTGAACTCATTCAGAAACTAGATGGGATATTGTGTGACAAGGGTGTCTGCTAAGGTTAATTAATGTGTCTTAAGTGCCCATAACATAAAAGAGCTATAAAAGAGCTGTATGGTGAAGGTTTTTCATTGAGGTTATTTGGTGCTTAAAATTTCAGGTAAATAAAATAATAATTATAACTGGTTTGAAAGATTGCGAGGCAAGAAAAATGAAACCAAATTAATTGACTCACTGTAAATTATTTGCTCCATCCTGCTACGCTATCACACTAGCAAATGCATTTAATAAAATTGTGGCACCTTGAAATTCCTTTCTGCGTGCACAGGTTTTTTTTTAAAAAAGTGGAAACCTTTGCAGACTGAAAGAGAATACTTGATTTCCCCCTCAGAGGACTAACAGAAATGAGCCCATCAGGCACATTTCACAGCAAAGCTCCGGAGCGGTGAGAGGCACCGGAGTTACAAAACCCGAAACTGGGAAAAGCCTTTCAAAAGGCGGTTCAAGGGCAAAGCCACCCACATAGGTACCTGCGCTGGAGCTGTAGGCTGAATTGCTACTTGTATTAATTAACTAAATTAAACACATGTCTCCCTGTCCCTCACCAACTTTGCAAGTAGACATTATTGCGATCGCACTGAGGCTCTGAGCAGTCGAGGGAGCCACAGGTTTTTTCCAGCAGCAGGCGGGTATTGACAAATATTGTACCTCCAGTCGGTACAATGTCTCAGAAACTATTTGGCTGCCTGTATATGGAAAAAACTCCTATTTATCCTAAAGGGAAAATCCCATCCTACACGGGGGAGCCCAAGCCATGAGGTCCCACCGAGTCTGCAGCGATGGGCAAAATTCAGCACTCCACGATGTTTTACCTTCTCCTTTGCATGCCAGGTAACCTTCCTGCAGCATCGCAGGCAGAAGGATCAAGGTAAGCCTTGCCTTTGAACGGGGCACATGGGATTTTCAGGGGAAAAACAGGTAAGCAGATTTGTCGGGTGTATTTAAGGTGACCCTGAGCAGTGCTGAGCCCTGCTGCCCCAGAGTAAGAGTGGTGTCAGCCCAGGTTCATAAGATAATTATTGCCACATACTCAAAAGTCCTTATTCCCAAATGTAGTGATAGCACGAGCCCAGCTTTATGCCCGTGGCTGCCCTCAAGCTGACGCACGACCGAAGCTATGTGTACATATACACACTATACATATTTTACCTGTGTCAGTGGTCTCACCAGCTAGACAAGCTGCCTAATCCCTTTTCCTGACTGCAGTAAGAAGAAAGAAGTGGTGAGTTTATCTTTTGCTGAATTTTACCCTAAACTGAGCGTTGCTATCTACAGCTAAAGAGGAAGATAGTGTCAAGCAGCTGGAGCCATGGACTTGGCGCACCACGGACGTTTTCTACTTTAGTCCTGAAATATCCTGACTATTCTGTTTTAGGTAATGTGAGGGTGGGTTTGGGAGAGTCATTAGCTCTTCTTGAATGAGCCTAAAATAACTTCTCCCTCCCACCTCTTTGCTCATTCACCTTGGATGTGTGATTTTTTTAACACCCCATCATCCCTTGGATATTTTCCATTACAAAACAGGAATGTGTTTCCCATCTGCCCTTTGCAGAGCTCTTTCAGCCAGTCTAGAGGAAAAGCTCCTCCCTGCAAATGGTCTTTGCTTTGCTTTCCCCACCAGAAATACTTTCTCTTTGCCTGTGATGTGCTAAAGTCTGATATTGTGCAAGTTTTTTTCCGAGAAAGAGAGAAACAAATGCAGACAGAGGATGAAACCAATAAGAGGCAGTGTGGAAATACGATAAGAGACGGCATTTTTTTTTTCATTGACGGTCACAAGTATTTTCAATTTTGCTTTCATTTTCCACCAGCAGACGGTACTCCGCGATGCTGATGAGCGTCTCACCAGCCACACCGCTCTAAACAAAAGCTTAAAGAACCTTAAAAGGGGAAATGGAGTCAGATGTGTCATAACACTTGGTTAATGAGGAGTTCCCTGGCACACGGCTTGCTTTCCTGGAGACCTGAGGGAGTCTGTCCCGCGATATATGGTAGAGGTTGATGGGAGACTAGACTTGCAATACCTGTCACCGTTTGGTGGCCCACAAGGTGGTTCACTCCATGACGGGCCCCTGCATGGTGGGGCTGAGCTGGCTCTCCCCGAAGTGTAGATGCTGCATCCACCCATTAATCTCAAGGCTGAGACTAAACTCTAAAAACTCCCCTCCTCCCTTGGACTCAAGCAAGCAAAACCTCTGAATTATGTGGCTTTAACCCGTTTGCACCCACTGGCTGGGGTTCAGTGCCACAGAAAGCTACGCTAAAAACACGAAGTGAAAATGAAAGTTTCACCTAACACTTTCTCTTCGTCTTCCCATCCTACACACTCAGGGAGGGTTAACCTGCCTGTAATAGGTGTCCATGAGTTTAAGAAAACATTCTTCACCCAGTGCTTTTATCGAATGAGTGATGCCCATACAATAGCTGCTTGGATGTTTCCTGCTTTCTTCCGACATCATCAGGGCAAAACCAAAATAGTAACACGGACATCCCTTGTGTGCAGCTCCGAGCACTGAACCCACTCCACCTCCACCACAAAAACCAGCTTCCAGGCACTCTACAGCTCAAAAAAGCCTTTATCTTCTTCTCATACCTCATCGTGCGCTCAGCAATATGGTCTCATGCTAGAAACTGTTTGGCCCTCTTGAACTGCAACAGGACTTTTTGTCCCTTAGGACATCCTATTCAGAAGACATCCACTTGCTTTCTTTACATGCAAGTTTTAGCAGCTTCATAAAGGTGAACTTCTTGAAAGTACCTCTGCTGAAAAAAAAAATTTATACGGGAAGACTACTTAATTATTACATATATCTTTGGCATACTTGATGAGAAGCACTTTAGTGTGTAGGTGTAGCTTTAGCAGAGAAAACAGGATTAAATTTGTACAGAGTGATAAAGTTATTCTATGCAATTACAGCCCACCTTCGAAAACCTGCCCTGGAGAGAGCATGTCGCAGAGCTGGGTAGGGCCTTACCTGTGACACCAGTGCTTGCTCTTCTTCCAAAAATACAGTGTTCTTCACATGTAATGCCCTTGTCAAGCTTTAAATGAGTTGTCATCAATGATAACTCCAAGTCCATATGTCAGCAATAATGCCCAGACCATCCAGTAGCTGTTGATAGCCTGTCCATGCATGGGGTTGAATTGGGTTGGCCACCTGTGGGCAATGCCCAGCTGGAAATTTGGGGTTACTATGACCTCTTCTTCAGCTGCATGACATGATTCATCTCAAAATACTCCAGAGCACTGGAGCTATTCAATAGTCATCTTTGCTTTGAGGATATCTGAGCACTGCAGAAATGCTGCAGTGCCCAAGCCTTGATTCCCGAACCGAAACAGTTCTCTGCTTGGGTTGTGCACGCTCACCCACCCTGCAAAACCCTCCCAAAGGGGACACAAAGCATTGCTGTCACTTTTTCCCAGGAGGTGTGACTGTGTTTGCACACCCAAGAAACAAGCCCATTACTCGGAGGGCTGGAGCACCTCTCCTGGGAGGACAGGCTGAGAGAGTTGGGGTTGTTCAACCTGGAGAAGAGAAGGCTCCGGGGAGACCTTATTGTGGCCTTTCAATACTTAAAGGGAGCTTAGAAGAAAGATGGGGACAGAGTTTTTAGTAGGGCCTGTAGCAATAGGACGAGGGGTAACGGGTTTAAACTAAAAGAGGAGAGATTCAGGCGAGATAGAAGGAAGAAGTGTTTTACGATGAGGGTGGTGAGACACTGGAAGAAGTTGCCCAGAGAGGTGGTAGATGCCCCATCCCTGGTAATATTCCGGGTCAGGTTGGACGGGGCTCTGAGCAACCTCATCTAGTGGAAGATGTCCCTGCTCATGGCAGGGGGGTTGGACGAGGTGACCTTCAAATGTCCCTTCCCACCCAAACCATTCTGTGATTCTGTGATACTGCGTTCACCAAGTGAAATCACCGCCCCACATGAAAACCCTTCCAGGAGCAGACGAACCCTCCAGCGACAAAAGGGCAGCATTTGCCCTCGTGGTTTTTGCAGAAAACAGGAACAGATCTGAGCGGCAGATGGGGAAGCACAAGGCGACAGATGCCTGTAAGGAGCATCACAAGGCGTGCGCGGCGGCCGCCCGATTACTGTTGAGCTGTGGCAGGCAGCGCAGGGGACGGGGAGGGGGGACAAAGCCGGCGTCCGTGCCAGGGAACGAAGCAGTGCCAGGGAACACGAGGCACTGCAACGGGATGTTCTGTGCTGCTAAATCCCCCGAAAGCCCGGCGTGCCATCAGCCTGGGCACGCGGAGGAGTCTGCCCTGAGCGCTGGGGGACCGACAGCACCCCACCGCGGGCACCCGATCTACCCCGTGCCACCACCCTCGCCGGGAGATGCTGCAGAGGAGTTCATCGGTGCAACCTTCAGCCAGACCCTGCAAAGCAAACGGCTCGCGTCTGAACCCTGTGAGATTTTGAAAACAGCCATCTAGACCTTGAAAACAGCAGAAAACGGTAAAATCCACAAATTGGCATCCAGCCTTTCAGGATCCCTGAGATGCAACTCAGCATGTGCCTAGTTTTTGCTAGCTTTAATATTTTTGTTAGTACGTGTTTGTGACAACTGTATGGCAGGCAAGGTGTTTCCCACCCCATCGGGAACAGAAATAGTGCGGGAAACAGCTGCTTTGTGCAAGTCGTACACACGAATCCTGAACGTCATTGTCAGAACTGTTTCAAAAAATCATTTGAAATGGTTTCATGAAAGCTTCTCAGCCTGACAGTCTCTTCAAAATGAGAACTTTTCATCCCCAAGTCATCCCTGTTTCCCAAAGCAAAGAAACAGCTTCCTTTGTTTAATGGGAGCATCTTCTGGGAGGCATGGCAAGACCGGGACATCATTTCAGGGAGGACAGCTGAGAGGCTGATTTTTCAGGCACTGGGCTCTTCTTAAGTAAAAGCACTGAGATTTAATAATAACGAGAAAGGTGGCTAACGGGGAGATGCTGTGACAGGGGCTGCAGGAACTTGCAGGTTATTTTGGCTGGAAGACCACCCAGCATGACAGTACAGCTGGGGGATGGCCAAAACTAGGCTTAGTCCTAAATCAAATTGAACTGAGAGCTGCAGCTGGGGGAGAAAAAAAAAGAGAGGTTTTAAAAAATAATTTCATGTTTATTTTTTATCTGAAGATGATACTTGAATTCTGAAATGGATGCACTGTATTTAAAATAAGGTTTCTAAAAGGCTCAGTCAAGCAAAGACGAAACGCACTTAGGGTGCATACAAAGTGCAGTACAAGGAAGTATTGCACTTAGGGTTGAATGAAATGTTTGGATTAAGCAAAACAGAATTTTTTAAAATATTTTTGACTAAGCTGCTGAGTCAAAAGATCCACAATTACAGCAAATGCAAAATACATACATAAAAAGGCAGCCCGAGACACTCCACCTGCTTCTTCCCATTAGTATCTTACCAAATCTGCCCACGGAGAAACCCAACTACGACACCGCGCATATGAGGATGTAAAAACCGCTCACTTCAGTGGGTCAAGAGGGAAGAGAAACAAAGAAGCAAATAACCTGGGTCATGTTTTTCAAAGCAACAGGGAAACAAAACCGGAGGGAGAAGCAAAACCAAGAGGTGCAAGAAGGAAGGGAGAAATTCCTCCTTTACAACTGGCTACTTGGACAAAGAGACAGGTCCTCCAAAGGGAATTTACAGACATCAGAAGGCAAGTTTTTCTGTATAACAAAAGAAAATACTTGGAAAGCAACTTATAAGGCAGGCCTTATATATTTACACAAGAGAAGGTATTGCATGAAAAGCATTTGGGAGATCCAGTTTCACTTATTTTACAGCAACTGAGTGGTCTCCATCAAGTCCAGCAGCCCAAAAGGAGGCCAACATTGAGTCAAGAAGTTGATTTGGGGTTTTCCTTTCCAGGGGACGTTGGAGGGGATGCCAGGGGGAGCCTGGGCTAAGCCAGACCCTGCAGCCCCGGGCAGGGCAGGTTGCTCATCTTCGGGGACCGTCGCAGGGACCCCAGCCCTGAGCCATCTGCCCAGACCTCCCAGCTCATCCTTGGCAGTAATTATCTGTTTTAGCGATTGAAATCTCCCAGCGCAGCGGGGTAACGACATCCTCGCCGGTCACGGAGCAGTCATTGCATCGGCTTGCCAGACCAGCACATTTCAAAGTCATACATCTCACCCAAAAAATGGTTCTGCCATGGTAGGCAAATAAATTGTCGAGCCATTAAAAACACAGCGGTCAAAAGCTCAGCCAGGCCTGCATGTTGTCAAGCACCGGGTCAACGATGCTGCGCTAATACTAGGGAAAAAAACGCCCTCATTAGAAAGAAAAATACATCTCGCCATCACCCTGAACACAGCAAAATGGGGGAAAAAAAACCCCAACTCTGCAGATGTAAACACAGAAAGTTAAAAGGGGGAATAGAGAGCAGCGATGGGATACAGCCTGCAGCACAGGGAAGGGAGCACAGAGCAGGAGTTCGGAGCTGAGTGTAATCCCTCATCAGCCTTAGGAAATCAGTTAACCCCTGTGATCTTGTTATCTGAAAATGGGGATAATCGTTCTTACCCACCTACATTCCTTGCAGAGGTATGATGGGATTAGTTAGCAGCAGATCTACAAAATGCAAATTGCTAAGCACGCTAACGAACCGCACGCGTCTTTGCTCCGGTGCTGGCTCCTGGTTGGGATGAAACAAGCTCTGCCTTTCCCACTGGCGTTTTATCTTTCTTCTGCGCGTACCCAGAGGTGCCCAGCTGCACTTGGCCATCGGAAAGCAGAGCCATAAGGATGCCTCAACCCAGGCCCAGCTCATGCAGGGACAGCCCTTATCCAGGCGGCAATTCCCAATGCGGCTGAGAAACCACATCCTGCGCTGATGTTCACATTACTCAGAAGTCCCAACCACAAAAAACTCAGAAAACAGTTTATTCCCTTCCTTCGTCACATTGTGCATTGCAAAACCACCCCCGTGTCTCTCCTCCATCTCCTCCGGAGCTACACAGGACACACAGCCCCCAAGATGCTCTTTGGAGGATCCTATTTCTCCGCTCTTCCTCACTGCTCTCTTCTGGACCGGTGCTCAGCCCCGCACCCAGGACACCAGCTGGGGCTTCGCCAGCATCGAGACGAGCAGGATTGTCCCCGAGCTGTTACGGATACTCGCAATATCCCTATTTTGGCAGCCCAGGGTGATGGTCACCTCCAGCACAAAGGTTCGACTGGGGACTATGACACCCCCAAGCCTTCACCTCTCCCATTATGTCCCATCTCACACTGGATTGCTGATTCACATGCGTTGCATTTACCTTACTGAATAGCATCACATGATTTTTGAGACCATTTCTCCAATTTGCCAAGATCCTTTCAAATTCTAGTCCTGTCCAGCAAAGCCCGTTTGGGCTTTTCCCAATCTGGGATAACCTACAAATTTGATGAGGACGTTACCACACCACCAATATCACCCCCAAAAGCCAGAGATGAGTGCCCACCCCAGGACAGCCCTGGGTAACCCCCAAACACACTCAAGGCTGTTTCCATTTCAACAGGGAGCCACTGATGACTACTCTCCAATGGCGATTTCCTACCCAGCCCTTTCCTACCGTAAAAGACTTTCTTCCAGACCACGCTGCCCTATTTACCTCACCAAACTGCCGTTTGACACATCATTAAATGCCTTATTATGGCTGCAGGAGACAAAAGCCAGACGCACACTCGACCGCAGCAGCCTCCAACATCGCGTTAACGCTTGCCAGTGGAGTAGAGACCTTAGAAATAAATCAGTTATCGCAAATGAACTATCACTTCCCAGCAGTTTGCTTACTTGGAGCTCAGGCAAGTCGCTGAGCCAAAAGGTCAGCGGGGACCCAGGGGAAAATAAAGACTTTATCATCAGTCGGAGCAGGATTCAGCTCCCTTGACTCAAGGTATCTGCAGCGCAGATGTCTCCATTAGAGCTAATCACCCCCCATTTCCTTTAGTCAGCGAAGAGAAACAGGCACTTTTAGGGAGTGAATCATTGAATCTATTTTAAATGTCTTCTGCGGGATGAGATAAATTGCACCTAGAAATCTCGGTTTCTCACATTCGGTCAGGTGGGCCCTACCACTATTGTCAAGATGCCCCACTTCATAGGCTTTAAATTACTAAGGAAAGCACCTTGGAAGGTGTAATTGCTATAGCTGTTTACTTTGAAGTCGAATCCAGCCCTTCACTTCTATAATTAAATGAAAAAAAAAATATAGTAATAATATAAAATATATATAATGTATACATGTATGCCCTGTGAGCATCCCACATGCTTTCCAGGGCTCAGGCACCGTCACCGACCAGGTGCCATCTCTCTGTTTTCCTTCACTCCATTTCTCTTTGCCTACAACTAGAAAAATTAATATTTTCTGTCCCAGATGTGAGGTTTAACATTTGTTACAGGCACTTAGTACATGCTTGAATTACTGTGCCAGCTGCTAACAGAAAAAGATTTAGTAGGATTAATATGGTGAACAAATGAAAAAAATTGCTAAAGGTGGTGAGGGGACAGCAAGAAAACTGCCAGAGAGCAGCTCTCCTCTCCATCCCGATGATTTATCTTTTTCATTTTAGCACTCAATGGGAACTTTCATTTTAGCATTGGAAACAACCTCTTAATGAAAACTGGAAAAGAAAGAAGCATTTCATACCCAAAATCTCCCTATTATTGGGAAGTGGAGAAAAGAATAATTAATATTGTGGGAGCATTGCACTGGGGTTGTTCATGCAGTTAGAAATCGGGCTTGTGGTGTAAAACCAGGGCAGCTTCTGTGGGACCACGGGGCCCCGTTATGTCTCCCCACATGCAAAGGGAAGCTCTGAAAAGGGCATCAAGCAGGGACCAAGAGTCCCTCAGCCAGGCATATCGCATCACAACACCTCGATTTTAGACATAGCATCTAGTCTGGGGAAATTTCTCTTTTCTCCTCCTTTTTAAGCATCAGATAAGGACAAAGCAAGAGCTTCCACAGGCTCTGGTTGCCCCGTGAGCGCGCCTTGCAACACGGATGCTGTCAGATATCAGTGCAGCCACCAACCCTGTGCCCGCAAACATCAAACACCAAATATTTTATGATGGATTTCAAAGGCCAGAAAATATTTTCTTTGCAAATCTCCAAGTTTCAGAAGGGAAGAAAAATAAAAGCAAAAAGTTGACGAAACCGGTTGTGAAATCACTGACATTTGCCATCCTCCCTGGACACTTTCCACAGACTGGCACCAAGATTGTTTAAACCACACGAAGCAGACGATGCTGCTGCTGCAGAACTGGTTTAAGCATCTCCCCAGCTTCGCTCGAAAATCCAACTGTAAGTCCACAGGCGCTTGCCTCCTCGTGGCACCCTACGCACTGGGGACAGCGGCAACCGCAGCGTCCCCAGACCACGAGGATGCAGGGAGATGCTCCCCCAGCACCATCCGGATGAGAAGGACCACAATCACTTACACTTCATTATTTTTCAGGAGGGGTGTCCGGCAGCAAGCGTGGCTGGCGGAGGTTGGGGTCCATGTCACTAACTCTGCACGGGGACAACGCTCTTGGGAAAATCTCCTTCTCGGGTGCCACGGCCAATTCTCAGCGCTTTTGTCCCATCCACCCAGGCTAAACCTGTCTGAGCTGGGGTAACTGATACAGGGAGGCAAACTCCCCTTCCCTACACCTCCTTTGAAGATGAGGAAGATAAAAGAGAGAGACAAAGATGTAGGGGAGCTGGCACGATTGCAGCCACTGACCCAGCAACTGAGCTGAGACACAAACCAAAGTCTCTACACCATCGACTTGAGTAGGTGCCAGGATGACCACAGATGGACGTACTCTGCAAGTGAAGGCTGTGATGACAGTTGTGCATGGCTGTGCAAGGTTTGCATGGGACCCACAGGTTTTTCTTTTCGTCCCATGGATGCCAGCGTGGCACCAGGGCAGCCTCTGAACCATAAGGAGAGCAGCAAAGAATAAAAAGGCACTTCTAACACAGCTAAGCAGCTACCGAGTGTGACAGAGGAACAGCCACATGAAGCCAGCTCACCCTCAAAGGGAAGGCTGCAATCAGTAACACTGTTAAAAATAAAAACCTCTCTTGCTGACGCTGCAGTTACGGCTCGAAACAATCAAATCCTACACAAAGGCTTCATCTACTGAGGAATCGCAAAATAGCACACAGTCCTGCCTCCGGTTTCCTCAAATAACAAGCAGCTCAATAGACGGGATGCAGGAAGGAGTTTACCCAGAGAAACTCTTTCCAATTCATTTTTGGAAGATCAGGGATGCTTCATGGATGAATCGAGCCCCCACGCAGGGTCAGCAGGCGCGAGGAAAGGGGCAGCCTCTTCCCCACCAGCATCACTCATTTCTTCTTAAAGTATCACCAAACCATCCCTTCCCCTGGAAATCCTTGAGCATCCTCCCAACCTGCTTTTATATCTTTAAATAAATTGGGGTGATGGTCTGGTAGGGCCACCAGCACCACCACCTCCAGTGTCACCCCATCGCCAGCCTCAAAGCCATGTCCAGAAGCTGGGTGCCACTAGCAAATGCAGCTCCAGAGACAGTGCAACAGATTTGATTAATGAAACCCCACTCTGAAAAAATGTCAGGTTTATTAATTCAGCTCTAGCACAACGTAAGGCATCCTCGCAGCTTGCCAACCCTACTGCAACAGCAACGAGAGCAGTCAGGTCATCCCTACCTACCGTACCAGCGTCTACACCCAAACTGGGCAAATCAACTTGCTCCATAGCTGGTGAGAAAGAAACAGGCACTCCTAGGGAATGAGGTTCTGGGTTTTCTCATCCCAGTGTAGACATCTGAGATCAGTCAGACAAGTCACCTGCCGCAAGCCAAAGCAGCTCTGGGGCAAATGTCGAACAACGGCCAAGGGCTGAGGAAGAGAAACCTGGTACCTTGAGGTCCTGGAAGGGCTGAAAAACCAGGGAACAGCCAGATTGCTGAGACTAAAGTCAGCAATTACCATTCAGGGAAATAAACCATCAGCCTCCTCAGCTGATCTGAATGTTGTCTGGGATGAGAGGTTGTCCCATAGGTCCATAGCTAGCAGGTAAAATGGGGGAAGAGAGCAGAAGTATTTTAAAAATCAGAGGGAAGGGTAAAGGTGACACATGCCTTTGCAGTCTCACACTTGCGTTTTATTTATATACACACATCTAGCTAAGCAAATGCCCACGCAAACCCATTTTAAAACACCTTCTGAAAGCAAACTGTGCTGCATGGCTCAGCAAAGACATTGTCCCCTCTCTCTGGGGGAGTCCCTGCTCATGGAAGGTTGCACACCTTCTTCTGATGACCATCATGGCCTACACAAACGATCCAAGACTGGCTTTAAAGTGCTGTCCTGGCACTAAAAGTGCAGATCCAAGACCGCACAAAGCTGTTATTCAAACCCAGATTTCTAAGTCTCTGTTTTGGAAGAGCCCAGAGCAGGCTTGGGCTTAGTCCACCACAGAAATGGGACTTTGTTGTTTCTCCTACTGATGTAAGAGAAGCCGGAGCAGATAATGCTTTGATACTAACTTTGGTAGTGGGAATGAGAAAAGGGAAAAGGAAGAAAAACAGGCCTAGAAATTTCAGGGAGGGGTTTCTTGATCCAAAATTCATACTGAGCTTCTCAGATTGAACTGTTCCCGCACACAACTGTCTGCAGGAGAGTTAAAAGCTGTTTCAGAGAAGGTGACGATGCTCAGTGCAGAGATCACATTCACTGTCTTCTGCATTATACCTCTTTTGTACAGCCGTAATTTGGAAGATGTGAAGAGATGGTCTCTGTTTTCAAGCAGACAGATGACAGGGTGTCTACCCAAAACTTAAAGCCTGCTAATTGGTAGTAGGTTGTTTTGGGAGGATGAAGCCTTGCTCCTGTCCTGAGGATGTAATTACAAGAGGAAGATTGATGTTTCACACTCGGATCCACAGGAGCAGCTCCAGAGGGACGTTTATAGATCTCAACGCAACCGCAGTAATCATGAGGGGACGTTAATGACACCCAACTGAGTTCTGCAAATATGCTTCAGAGAGGTGTCCAAATACAAGGGGGAGGAATTGATCTTCCAGGAGAATTATTTAAGATTTATAATCTGTTGAGAAAGGAATTACCGACTGAGTGCTATGCAAAGCTGTGGTCATTATGCTAACAAATTAGAAGTACATTTATCTGCTTTCAAAGATGTTCATCAACATTGTATGCTTGGCTTTCCCCATATGCAGTTATGGGCAAAAATCATTATTCTTTGCAGGCTGCCACACGCCAGCCCCACACCATAATAGACCTTTTCCACTAGGTACTCAGCCAACATAAAATCCCACCTTTAGGTCACATAATCTCCAGGACTCACCTCAAGTGCATCCTGCAGCAATCTGACTTATGATCCCTGTAACATAAGGATGTCACTGTCACGACCTGTCCTGATGCCAAGGGCTGGCAGCAAAAATTTCCCTGAAATGCAAGAAGCTTGATCCAGTAAAAAAAAAATAAAAAAATAAATGCTTGTACAAAGTACTGTGGATGAATATGCATGTCTGATTATAAATGGTAAAAGTCAAAGTCATATTTCTCTTCTCCATCTTTTTCTGGAAAATTGGCATATCATTAGCCAAAGCAGGGGTTTGGAGACAGGCAAGTATATTCTCTGCTGCTCCTATGCAAAGTCCATTCTTACAGTGTTTTTAGATTGATAAAATAGTTCATTTAGCTATCATTTCTGTGCAGCAACATGGGCAGGTTTTCTGGTCGAACCTCATCCTGGCTGAGAATGCTGTGGTGACTCACCGGTTTAGAGCCCATGAGGAAGTTTTGAAAACATTTATTTTCCACTTGCCAATGTATCTGTAGTTAAAGCACAACATGGGACCATACTGGGTTTATTGAAATTCTGCCAGAAAGCCTGGCATGTTTCTTACAGAATTTTATTTAACAAGTAGGCAGATTTAAAAAAATTAAAAAAATAAAAAAACTTAACTTAATTTTGGGGGCTGGAGAGCATCCTGTAAAGCCTGACGCTTCATCTCTCGAGCCCACAAGCTCCCAGCAGCCTGTCTCGTGCAGCCCCCGAGCAATCAGCTCCAACACTTAAGTTCCCAGCAGAGTAAGGGGAAAACCAGCAATCATTTTCTGTCAAATGTCAGATCTGGGGCTCGTGTCCCCCCCCCGGCTCACCCAGGAGGTCTCACCTTGCACCCAGGTGTCCTCCACTTCCCAGGGACAGCACAAGGAGCAAAACTGCTGCTCCTCAAAAGCATCCTGTACGTTATTAGCTTCTAAATGAGCTAACCTACTAAAAAAAGCTTATAATGCACCAGGACTCTGGAGCTTGTTTCCATCACGCCTCCCAGAGAGCACGACAGCCCAAGGAACACGCAGGCAGCAGGAATAAAACCTCCTGTACCCGGCGGCGTGACCTTCCACGGGCTCAGCCCCCTGCTCCAGAGGAGGTCCCAGCTGTGCTTCCCCAAGCAATGCCAGGACTTATCTCCTTGGATTTCGCCTGGGACGACGATCCTGGCTTGGCCACACGCTGTAGGTGGACTCTGCCAAAGGGTCCATCCACGCTGTGACAAGGACGAGTCTCAAAAAACCCAGGATGGCTGGTTTGGATGTCGGGTTGCCGAGCGGAGGAGCTGGAGCATCAGCACTGTTGGGAAGGGATGCAGAAGGGCGCGTGGCTGTCCCCAGGCTGGGGACTTTCCTCTCATCTCCCTTTTTCCTGGGGAAGTTCAGAAACAGGATCACTTGGTGTGAGCATATATATATATATATACATTTCCGTATTGCAGTGGGAATGGCTATTTCCCTCGGGAACGGCAGGAGGAAGGCTGCCACCATTAAGTGTGCTTACTCATACTGATGCCTCCCGAGGATGCAAGGTAGAAGGTAAATATATTTACACTTAGTAAAAGCAAATTAGTTACGTGCAATGAGAAAATATGCGCATGCAATTAATCACTCCAGGAAAAGCTGGTTAAATCTCATCAGGTTGCTTTCGAGACACGATCTCTTCCTAAATCAGGGGTGTAGGAGACAGGAGATGCCCTGGCTCCCGGCAAGGGCAGAAGCGGCAGCCCGGCACTAGCCATCATTGCACGGGCTAGGACGCCAGCCTGGCGCAGACCAGCCAGGGTGGACCTGACGTTACTTAAACTGTTGCTAAATCCAGTCTCTGCCTTCTTCGCCTCCAGTTTGGTGCTGTGAGCGTGCCCCGAGGGCTGACCGGAGCCCCTTTGATCTCTCCCCACACACCCAGGTTGTAATTTCCTGAGGACTGGAGCCTACAGCAGTTTCGCTGTAGGCTTTGCTGACGAGCCTGATGTGCAAGGGGAAAGCCGGCGGCCGGATAGCGCGCAAGGACATGTTGTGACACGAAGCTTCACTCCAGGAGGGGATTATCATCCTCTTGTCAGAACTCAGACCCCTTAATTGCTTTGTACAGAGATGGCTGCGCTGCAGCGACGGGGAAGATGAGTTGTCCCTGCAGCAAGGGAGGATGTGGGCTTGCTCACGCAGCGGCCAGCGTCTCGAGGGTAGGTGGAAACCCTCGGGCATGGTCCCGGAGACCGGACCACCACCCTCTCGGCTCTCCCTGGCCACCCTCGTGCTGCCTTTGAAGATGCCAACTAGCAAAAGCAAGAAGAGAGGGCAAATTTACTCCCGCTTTTCACCCAGCACGCCGTTTTGCTCGTGAGAGTGTCCTCGCCCACTTCTTAAAGCAGTGCAAAATTCTTACGGGAGGTGCTTCTGTTTAATTGTGAAATAAGTAGGGTTGGTTTTTAAGTGCCTCACTATCTGCCAGAGCCAACCAAATGCTTCCTGCGACGGGCAGTGGAAGGACGTCAGGTATTTTACAAGACACCAATCTGCATGTTGCACCGTAAATATAAGCACACCATGAACACAAGCCACAGGATGATTATAGTGCGGCGGAACAACAGGGACAGAAAATAAAATAAATTGAGGGCAAGGCCACTACCCACAATGGGTATTCTGTATTTTGGATCTAAAAATACTGTGCTCAAATAAGGAGGCTCTAACTTTCCCCTGACCAAAGCAAATAAAATCAGGTTGAGGCTACATTCAGCAGAGAGGTCAGGAATAGAATATGTACAGCTTTTTTAAGGATATTTATGTTTTATTTTAAATCCATCCTTCATTCACCCAGTTATCTGCAGCTGTTACGGTGCATCTATTTTTCCTGTAGAGAGAGCAAGGATATGGAGAGGCAATTGTCTGAAGAGAGAAAGCCTGGTTTGTTGCTCAGACTTTTTATATCTCAGATAAAGTGGTAGAAGGCACAGTTATTTCCTCACACCAGCAAACGAAGTGTGACTGTGAGATAAGGTATAGGAACAGAGCCGAGCCTCCAAACTACAGCCTCCCACATTCCAGATTACAGCCCTAAACCCCACTTTTTAGGACATGAAGCATTCATATTTTTCCAGGAAAAAAAAAAAAATCTTCTACAGAAAATCAGTGTAGCCACTGAAAAAAATCTGACTGAAAACCCACTGTTCCATCAAAAAAGTTTCCAAGAGAAAGTGACCTCCCCAGTTTATTACAGAACCTTAATTCTTTTCTGCTTCTTTGCAGTTGATCCATTTTTAGCGAAGCGCTTCAGTTGTCACCATTAAGAAGCAGAAGGTCTTTCTATTTCAATTAATTTTATTTATTTATGCTTGTCAACCACATTTTTACACCAGCTGTCTCTGTTTGGGACCATCTTTATTGACTGCTGTCAAAGGACTCCAAATAAGTAAAAGCCTAATAAGTAAAATAAGTAAGATTTATACTGCTATATCTGCAGCCCAGCTTCACCAGGAGGAAGCACTACAGTACCAGGGTTTACATTTATTTTCCTGCCCGTTCTGGCACCACAGTGTGCAGTTGAGAAGCCAGAGATGGAAAAGATATACTAGAAAAAAGTTGAAGTCAAAGATAAAAATACCATGTTAGCATGTAAAGCATGTACGGAGCGTACAGAGCATCTTGCCAGCAGCTCCATCCTCGGGGTGCAGCGTGGAGAAGAGCACGCTCTGTACACTGTCCCCCATCACCAGCTGGAGAGGAGCTGGGGAAAATGTTATTATTCATTTCTGGAGCTGCAGAATTGCTTTTCACTCTCAAAACAGCAGCTTTTAAGACAGTGGTGCCCAGCCTGCTCCTCCTCACCGCTATATCCGCTACCCAAAAACAGCCCCCGTATGTGGGAGATGTATTTACATATATATTTTTCAGTGCTCATCCTCTGCCCTGGGAAATTCAACGACTGAAGAAATGACGTTAGCATTGGCCAAAATATTTATGAAGAGGCTGCACACAGCAATAAAGAAAATAAGTATCTCCCACTGAGGCCTGCAAGACACTTAGTAACGAATGTTTGCTGTTGGTTATTAAATTTCAGAGTTTACTGAAACACTGATGTCCATAAGGGTCTTAAGGGTCTTTTCCAACCTAAATGATTCTGTGATTCTATGATTAACGTGTCTCCTGCTAAAGGCTATTCCACCTCTGCAATATTGGCCACTGCTCAGGTGGAAGCTTTGTTGGATGAGAGGAGAGAGGACAGTGCCCAAACGCATGATCCCTATCTCAGAACCTATTTTTATCATGATTATCTCCCGAAAATGTGATATCTGACCCAAACACCACAGGGTTCACGGGAACAAGTCCAATCGCTCCAGCAGGTCATGCACCAAACCTCGCAGTGATGTACCGATCCCGCTGAAGCCAAGGGGGATCTTTACACCTCCCCCAGCAGACCTGGCATCAGCCCCTATGAGGAGCTAAAGCAGCTACCCAGCTATCCCAAAAAGCTATCAAAGCCATGGCAACAGTTTCAGTGATGCGGGTTAATTATTTAGGGCTACATGCTTGCTGGAAAAGACAGTCGGTCCAGCCCCATCTCCCTGGTGGTCCTTTCCCAGGGACATCTGTTCACGCCAGTTGCCACTTGATTTCTCCAAATAATTTCACATTGCTGCTGTGTTTTCCAAGCTTTGTGTAGGCTGAGCACGGCTAGCTTCTGGAAACAGTGTCGGGAGGGGACAGGAGCAAGGAACAGGCCATCTCGGATCACAGAAATCAGAGTGGTCGCCTTTCCGAGGGAGCCCTCCCACAGGAACCAGCAACTCCCACATATGGCAAATGTCCTGATCCTCCTTCTCTTATTTTTAAAAAAGGACTTCAAGTGAGGTTTCCTCTTCCCAGGCCTCTGAGATCTCAGCTGAGCAATGCAAAATAGCAACAGCAACACTGGACCTGTGTCTTCTTTAAAAACAAAATTATTTGTATAAAGTCAGTATCACAAATCAACGCTTTTACATGCGCAATGTTATTAGTTTGCATATTCATAAGGCAGCATAAGTTTATGCATCTTCATAAATATTAGGGAAGAACAAATTTTCTATTCTTAGGAGAAAAAATAAATATGGATTTGGGTAAGTGCCTTCTTAAACGAGGCTGTTAAGAAGTGTTCCTTCTTCCAGCGCTGTGCAAAGGGGGTTTGGCTCAGAAATTCTTTGAATTTCTTCATTTGGAGGTGGACTTGACTCCTCTCGCAGCTAGTGTAAGTGTATCTCAGGGAGTTTCAAGCTTTCGACCCAAATAACAAGTGAACAAGCACCAGGTCAGCTGGGACACCCCGACACCTCCTCATGCAACAGCACCGAGGCAGAAGTTTTAGCCAGTTCCTGGGATTTTGGTGCTAACGGCAAAATCATCCTCACCTGCAACCTAGGAAAAACTGAGCAATTATGCAAATACCAGCAACATCTCAAAAGTATGTAATTACATTAGTGTGTAATTTTCAGGATTTATGTCAAAATCCTGTATGCAGACGCAAATACCTCACTCACCCCTGCACCACAGCGTAAGTTCTCCTTCGCAGGAACGAGCCACTCAGCGTGGGTCTCCTAAACATACTAATGAACAGCACTTGGCTTAAAACAATTCATTTTTCAAAGATTTCCAATCAGCTGAGGCAAGGCAGTATTTTCTTCATGGCATCTTGGATGGAGGTGGTAAGCTTTACTGATCTCCGGAAAAAAAATTAGTTGATTTGTGTGTCCTGTATAGGCAGTTTCCTCAATTTACAGTGGGATCCCATTAATCTCATATCTGTGTTTCTTATCCATACCAGCATAAAACATGATGGACATGATTATCCTTAGGGGTCCCTTCCAACTTTAGATACTCAATGATTCTATGACGTAGAAAGACGGCACCTGGAAACAATATGAATGCCAGGAACACAAGGAGGTGGCTGTCCCCACGCAGATGCCACGGGACAGGTGGCTGAGTCCTCCCGCTGCCACCTGGGGCATTGCAATGGCAGGTCCACGTCTGCTGGGACAAGAGACCCACTGCCACCTCCCCTTGCCAGGCCAGGCTCCAGGTGCTGAAGACAAGGGTGGGGATCAAGAGGGACTTTCGGGAGGAGAAATAGAAATAATATACATAATAAGTCCCTGAATGGCTTTTGTTCGGACACTAGCATCTGTTTATCACAGACTGCACAGCCACTTCATTCCCTTGTATATATACTCCCCTAAATAGCCCATTTAAAGTTCATTTTTATCCTGTTTCTAAAGGCAGACCAGAACCCCTGTTTTAAAGGTGCCGATTAAGTATCAGCGCAATCAACCCCTAGCAGCCCGCTTCAGTGGAGCGCTTGATTAGCTGTGCTCTAATTAACCTCTTCACCTCCCCACGCATTAGCAGGTAAATGTATTTACACTCACGAATAGGCACAAATTCACGTATTACCAGACTCTGAATTCCACGATTTTAGGTTTCTGTTCATCATCGCCTACTTGGAGGCCAAGATGCGGTATCTGTACACATGTGGCTTTTACTGGACCAGATGCCAACGATTCAAATCCCCCTGAGCCACCACTTGGAAATCAAAAGCTAAGACTGAGCATGATTTTTCAGAGGTGAGGACTCTTCTCCACCTAGCAGTGATGGCACCGTAATTAAACTGGGTCAAGAAGACATCCCCATCCCCTGCTCTTTCCACATACGAGACCAGAGTTGAACTAGTGTGGTTGAAACAGTTACACACAGAGTTGAAATAAAAACAGTATGTAATACAGAATAAGAAATTATATAGAATAATATAGAAATAATAAGAAATAACACAGTAATATGGAATAAGAAATAAAAGCAGTTGAGTAATATTTGCTCTTAAAAAGAAGGATTTGTGGTCTTTTTTCATTTGGAAGCCATCCAGCCTCCTGTTGAGTTTGATATGGACCACAGTGAGGGGGGGAGGAGACCAGGATCACCAGTGGTTTCTGCTCTTCTCTGGTTGAACAGGCGAGAGTTGTGTCTCCTCATTAACACAGCTCCAGGCCAGACAGATTTGGGAAAAAAAAACGAAACCAAAAACAACTTCTAAATCTAGGACTTTTACTGATTAAGATACACAAGCAGATGTTTTTTCAGATGTTGCTTGGAAAATCAGGATGTTGAAGCTTGCTACAATACCGTGGCTTTCTATATGGCTACAGGATGCTTGACTCCAGCATCTCGTGCTGGCTGACGATAACCGCCCGTCACCAACGAAACAGCCGATGGATCACAATGGGCTGCACTGACACGCACGAGTGGGAGGGAAGGAAAAATTCTGTGCCATGGTTATGTTGAGTTGATTTAACTTTTCAAGCCATCTGTAATTGTAAAAACAAGACGCCATATCCACAAACGAAGCAGGCAGATGGTGGATTTGGAATGGCAACTATCCTGCAGGGATGCAGCAGCGTGTGATGGCTTCCCTTTGAATTGGCTGTCCAAGAGTGGATCAAATGCCTTCAAACAAACATAACTCCTTGGCATCCGTGCATATACACTCTTATATTAGCAGGATAAGCCAAAAAACCTGACTTCCTGGGCGTGAAGGGCTTGTCTGGATACTTCTCTCAGCCTGACTATCTGGCCATGACTGCACTCCCTATCAAACAGGACAACCTGTCGTCCCTTTGTCCATCTCATTCTGCCACCACCGCAGCTTCCACGGGCACAGCCTGGGTTTTTCTAAGCAGCACTAGAGCTGGTCCTAGACTGATAGGAAATATCCCCAAATAAATCAATAAAATATGTTCACCAAAAAAAGGCTTCGGCAACGCCACATCTTGGTGACCCTCTAAATTAACTCTCCCATGGAAATCCCCATCCTGCAGCAGAGCCTCCACCACCAGTAAGCATGGATCAGGCTGGCAGGGATGGGTGGCTGCGTTACCTCCTCCTGCTTACTCCAACTGCTTATAAAAATGTCCTTCTTCATTGCAGAAGAAGCCACATGCCTACCTAGCCGGTAGAGAAAGATTAGATTATTCAGGGTCGCTGTTAAATAACAAGAGGAGATGAAACAGGAAAATCCACCCCAAACTGGAGTGCAGATCCGACCAGTCAGCAGAAAGTTGAAAGGAATGAGGCACATGGAGAATATCCCTGAAATGGAGAGGAAAAAGGCAGCCAGAGAGTTTAGCGTGTTTCAAAGATCAAGGAGAAATCCCACCTGATCAGCTTAAAAACTCCCAAGGCACTAAATATCATAAATGCAAGCCCTGGGTCTGGAAACTTTGTTTTTGAAGATAAAAGAAAACAGCTGCAATCCAGCCATCATCGCAGAAGCTGGGACATCACTAAAAACATCAAGTTTCACAAGCTTTTCAAGAAAAATCCTGGGGCTTGGCGAGGTTGAGGGTGCCTGGAGGGGAGGAGGACCAGACAGCGCTGCCGAGGCTGCGCGGGAGAGAGGGACCATATGGCACAGAGGGATGTTCAGGGAAGCAGGGGAGGAGGGGAGATGAGCAGATGGGAGGGGGAGCTGAAACACAAACCGAAGGAGACAGTGTGGTTGGGTTTATTCTGAAGGAAGGGAGACGGCAGCGCAGGGGAGGCGGTTTGAGAGACGATGCTCCCATCCTCGCTGGGGCCGGCGGGCAGCGGGGTGGTCCCTCCCCAGGGTGGACTAAAACCACACCGAATGCAATCAGGCAGGGAAAATACCAGACATGTCTGGATTACCATTAAAACCACGCCCAAATTTCCTTTTGTTACAGAGACACTCAACCTCTCCTCTGCCCTAGCTTTATCCACGCCATGTCCACGAAGCATCGTGACAGCTTCTGGACCCCGTGTGGGAAGAAAAACGAATGTGAAGTGTATGCTCAACCACGGGGTGCTTCTCTCCTGCCACACATCCTTGTCACCAGCACAGCTTACCCTGCTTATATTTGCTCAGAAAGCATTGCTTTCAAAGCTACTGGAGCTGCTTTGGCTTCTGCTCCACACGCTCTTCCCAGCAAGAGCATCACAGCGGGGCAGCATCCGGCAGAGCTGGTCCCTTGGCATCACGGTGCGATGGGATCCGCTGCCCATGGAGGATGCTCCGGTGGCATAAGGACCAAGCAGGTTCTCGCCCGGTGCAGGGCATCTCCAATGCGTGGCGTTTCACGCCCCGGCTGGCCAGAGGCCATGCCTGCAATCCACAGCAAAAACCAAATTACATAAACTTAAATTCCTGGCATGACTAGGCTGCCTTGCAAACCCCACTGCCCTGAAAGCTGAAACAATTAGTATACTGTTTATTCATAAGATTAAACTCAGTGAGGTGTGAAACAGCAGCTGTAGTGTCAAGCACAAGGCATTATTTCGCTGCCACAAAACAGACACGAGCCCAGGCTCCTGGCCGGGTCTCCAGCAATGCTTTTTCACTCACCTGTAGTGAAGGAGCTCACTGCTTTTTTTTTTTTTTCCAGACACACATGGATAAATCCTTGGCTTTAGGAAGGGAGTGGGGCGGTTCATCCTCCACAAAGCCTTCCACTGGCAATGGATTTGAAGAAATATTTCCCTTTTATAACCCCATTAAAACTCCCTCCTTATGCAACAAGATCATTATGGGACCGGTGTAAGAGAAAGGATTATAATAAAAATTACATATGTAGAGTTTGTAGCTGGCACAGCCCCGGTACACAGCTGACTAAACTGTGGATTCCGGGCTGATCCAGTTATTTATATTTGCAGTACACACAGCGAACTCCCACTCCCTGGCAAGCCGGGTGGTACAGAGCTTTCCGTGTCTTCCCAGGTCACTGCTGGCAGGCCACCCCACTGCTCTGTTTTACTTTAATGATGAGAATTGTGTTTCCATAATGCCCAAGAATAGATCAAAAGGTCAAATAATACAGCCAGTATCAGTCATTTCTCAGCCTTCAGGTTAATGAAGCCAATTAGATCAACCAACCTCATCTCCCATTCCCTGTAATACACCCAGTTCCTCCCTGATTAAGTTGCAGTAACTGATTCTTGCCAGGCTGATTTGGTTTTATTCTCCAGAAACTAAACTTTTTGGGTGTGATGGGCAAAGAAGATGGGCTGAAGTGCCAGCGGTGCCTGAGCACTGCATCAGCAAGGACATCGCTGCACAAGCTATGCCTGGGGGACTGCATTCGTCCCCCCGCGCCACATCTTGCAGAAGGCAGAAAGAAGTCCCTCCCGATCTGATTTGGGAAAAAACTTTGTTCTGATCCCATATCTTATATGGGATTGACCCAGGTCATGGGTCAGTATTAGCAGCTTGGGGGTCAGAAACTATACCCAAAAGCTTCTCTGCTTTGTCACCACATTAGCACCTCCAGGAGAAGACATCACCACCCTGGGGGAACTGGCTTCTGTACACAACCATGAGGCCCTGCTGGGCCCTGTCTCCAGCTGCAACCAGCCTCGGATGCCTCCAGAAAAAAACAAAACAGGAAAACAAACTCATAAACCAAACCCAGCAAATACCCACTGATTGTGCACTGGGGGGAAAAAGTCCTCCCTGACCCTCACAGGCTGCTGGCCGGAGCCCAAAATATCACAATTGATCGTAGTAACTGTCAAGCCAAATGATCATAACAGTCTCTTCTGACCTCAGAAATCTATTAAATATATTAGATAACAGCTGTTTCCATGCCAGGTGATGTCAAGACAACATCACTGCCCCAGGTCATTCGGATGGCGAAGAAAATTGCCTAAGGTCACCACCGCCTCTGCAGGAAGCCGCACTCAGATGCTCGGCCACCTGAAGGCAGAAAGAAACATTTTCTCTTCCTCCGTTGGCACTGATGTTGTCTCAGAGCCCCTAGAAGTCTCCAAAATTGGTGTTTTCATCAGTGGTCTGTGCTTAAATACATAGTCACCCCTATATTCTGTATCAGGCTATCTTCTACATCATGTACATGGTAGACTAAAACAAAGCTCGGGATAAATTGGACTACCTGAAAAATATTCTTATGGTGGGATATATTAATCTGTTCAGGCTACACAGAAGGTGGGGGTAGCATTGTTAATCAAGCACTTAAAATAGGCTCAGCACTGTACAAATGCACGGGGCTGAGCAAAAACTCCTCCTGAGCCATATTTTTACCAAAACAGAGTTCGGCTCAGCACAGCTAGCAAGGAAGAGTCTCAGAAAAGTGGCTTCAACAAAACCTGGTGGATTTTGGCTGAAAAGTCAAAAGCTGGGTTTTTTTTTAAACACACACACAGACACACACACCATTTTTAAGCCAGAATTGTTCTGGAGGTTGGCTGAAACGTCATGGAAAAAGAGATCTGCCTGTCCTACTGACCCCCCTGTGCCCAGGCAGGCTATGTTAGGTGATGTGACTGTGGTTCTTTCACTTAAAAACCCAGGCTGTGCATGTCCAGGACATCTGTGGCCCAGCAACAAAAAACCTGCTTCTTTTCCTATCCTGCCGAGGGTGAGAAAAGGAGAGAGCGGCATCGGAGCCCGCTGTCCCTGCAGAGAGCTGCTGCTGCCTGCAGCCGCTGCCCATCCGCGTGGCAGGGATGCAGGCAGGGGTGCAGGCAGTTGTCACCCCACGTTGGAGCAGCCTCCCATAGTCACCATAGTGCTGCTGCTTTCCTTTCTGGGTAACAGTTCACTTCACATCATCTCTTTTATTCACCTTTTTACGCTTGCAGGGATGCATGTGTGTTTGCACATCTATCCGGAAAAGAGGATTTTTTTTTCCTGGAAATACCCGCATTTGCAAGCATTCAAACATGCTTATTGTTTGCTACGCCTTAATAAACCCCAGAAAACCTTTAGATGTCCAACATAGGAAAGGAAGCAATGCTGGGTGACAGAAATCACACCTACGATGAATAATCAACCTTAATAATCCATACACTTCATCAGCGGATATTAACTTGTCTATAAATAGATCTTCAGGCAAAAAAATTAAGGACCTGCTGTTTAGAAAAAAAATCAACCCTCCGCAGAGATGCATGCACAGAAAAAACAGGCACAATTTTTCAACAGGTCCAAATGAGATGATGAGATCAAATGGTGCCAGCTGACTTACACAACATAAACATTTTATCCCTGTTTTTCCACTGAAATCAATTGCAGGCTCCGATGTTACACAACTTCTTTCATTTTTACTTCTTTTCTTGCTTGGCTCTTTTAATACAGTTTTGGTGCTACAGCCTTGCAGAAGTAAATCTGCAGGCTGAAGAATATGAAGCTATTTCAGTTCGCTCTTTGCTACAAGAAACAATCTGCCTCCCAGGCATAATCCCAGTCTACCCTTGGTAGGAAACCAGTTTGGTTGCTGGCCCTGTAACTGGATCCACACGGAGAGGTGGTTGGCCAAATGGTTTTCATGTTTACACCAACAGCCAGCCAGAATCATGCTTCTCTTTCCAGCCGAGCAGGTCTGGCTTTCAATCAGAGTATTTTTAATCAGGTCACTCATTAGCGTTTCCTCAGGTACCTGCTACCTGCAGCTTTGGTCTCAAAAATGCAGAAGCCACGCTGAGTTTAAAGTCTTTCCAAAATGCTCCAAAGAGCTCACCCCTCCTCACATCCACACAAGATCTATGAGAAGGCAAATACTCCCTGAAATTCTGCCTCTTCTCTGAAAGAAGTGAGTAGGAACAGTTTTCTCACCCTACAGGCTGCACAGCTCCTTTAAGTTCACATAGTCTCTGAACTTTCGCTGCCAAAAAGATGCTGGAAAAGCCGGTAACCCACATCCCTCCTCTGCTTTGCCCATAGGTACCGGGCAGCAACATTCAACCCCCAAATTTTCAGAT
>JAOBAS010000072.1:81601527-81616344 GCA_025311575.1 Elanoides forficatus | reverse complement strand
AATGAAGCTGATAGACACTGGTTGGGGTAGCGTAATGTAATTCCTTGTAGTCTTTGAAGTGGAAGAAATGCAAAGGTGAACAACAAAGGAAAAGATATTTGTATCCTTTTATTCTTGTTAAGGCATGTGACTAGGAGCCAGGAAAACTAGATTCCATTCATGGCATTGTACAGGCTTCCTGTATGAATTTGAACTAGCTGTTGAATCCAACCTTCGGTAAGTTGGCCAGTCATCATGCTGATGAGAAAAATGACTTCCTTTGCTGTCAGCAGCTAAAAATCCTGCATGCACAAAGTTGCACTGGTTTAAAAAAATAAAGTTGGAGAAAAGTGTTGTTGAGAAGTGGTAGCAAGAAAGCTGCATTGCTGAGGAGGTGACCTTGTTTGCCTGAGAAAAGCTGGCATAGGGCGTATACCCAAAATTATATAAGCATGTATCCAGACTTAAAAAAACTTCTGGAGATCTAACCCGGGAGGTTTTGTTTTAATCTCTAAATCACGTGAAGGGCTTGAAAGTCTGCTGTGGATCACCTGAAAACTGTTTCTTATATGTAAAGCTGGTGATGGTGACCTTCTGTGGCAATTCTGCTGTGGTCTGGTGGGCCTTGAAGGATTTGACTAGTGTAACTGGAGTCATCAGTGCCCCCCACTACTTTCTTTACACATTAAAAAAAAAAAAAAAAAAGATGCATTTCAATGCTAAAAGCTCTTTTGAATAATGCAAAAAGAGGGGTGGTGTCTGAAGACATGAAGAGAAAACCTGAAATATGCTGAAAGGGACAAAAGTCTGTCCTATAGAGAGATACTTCATCCTTGAGTGTATTAACTTTTCAGATAATGATTGCTGGAATATATTTGCTAATGCATTCCAGTGTTGTGACTATCCAAGTAATGTGATTTTCCAAGTGGTTTTATCCTCGATAAATCTGACAATAGTGGTTTTTTTTCTCCCTAAGACTTCACTCGAGTTGGAGCTACTTTTAACTCTAAAGCCTGCTGCTTCTCTTTCTTCAGTTAGAATAGTTCAGATGATGGCTGCAGAACTTGAAACGGGCAGGGCAGTCTCCAAACCCCAGATGAGTAAGAGGTGGAGGAATGATATCATCCCATTTCACTGATTAAATCGATAATGACAAATCTGCTTTGCATGAGACGGCCTTGCAACTAAAATAACATTTTTATACATATTTAATGATCTTGGACTCCTTTTTGCTCTTTGCTTTTGAATGTGGGCTCTTGAGCAAATTATTACTTTGCTTAAAATAGTCCTGTAATTTGAAACTAAAAAATTATTCTGATAAGTTGGTAGCTGATAACTATCTAGTGTAGTTGAACAGCCAAATAAAAACAATAGCTATCACTCTGGGGGAGTGGAAACAGTGCTAAAACAATCCTGGAGCAAATACTCGTGTTAGCTGAGTACAGTACATGGATGTCCTCTAGTAGGATAATTATAGTCCTTTCAGAAAGAACTATATGTCTGGTTTTGTCTCAATGTGTTCTGTTAATAATGTTACTGAATTACTGGTGATATTTATGTAGCCTTGACTGGTTGTTAATTGCTGACCTGTAAGAAGTAGTCAGCATAAGCGTAGCTAACCAGTCTGAATTACATATTGTTTTTTCAAAACTGGATGCTTAAGATTTCCACTCTCATGAATAAGTTTAATTTGCATGACTGAAGTCATCACATATCTCAGTGTCAGCTGATTGCCACAGACAGCAAAGACCACAGGTTCAGCTAACTTAAGTGAAAAGGCAGTTCCACTTCAGATTTTTTTTTTTTTTTCATCTTCTTTAACAAGCAGGTTGTTAAATGCCATGTTAAATGGCTTGTTCTAAAGACTGACAGAGAACTTGGGCTATTTGTTGAAATCCAATATAAAAGCTATTTTTCTGAAAAGTTGAAGTCTTGTCATTTTTAGAGCCTGGAACTCCAGAACTGAAACACGTGAGCATACTGTGGCCTGGCACAGGCTGAAATCACTGCTGAGGTTTCAGTGGCCTATTCCTCTGGTGCTGTGTAACAAACAGTTCAGTTCTGCTATTTGTCATTTATGCTATGCAAAGATCCAACTCAAGTTGCAAAGTGTGTCAGAAGGGTGCAGGTTCTCCAGCTGGGATCATAAATCCTCAGTCATAAATGCTGCTCTTGTCTGGCTTGTTGGGTGGGAAGCACACCAAACACAGTGCACACTTGGGAGATTTTTCTCTTTGTGTAGTCTGCCAGAAATTCTGTAGATTTTAACGTATGAATATCAGAAGTGAATACCTGCATAAGTAAGATTTTCGGATGAAGCTGAAATTAAGATAATAAAAATCTTGTGACATAAAATGCTAATTTCTAATCCTCTGGTCCCTTTTGTTTTTTAGAACACAGCAATTTTATAAGAAAGAGTATGGGGGTTTTTAAGTTTACAACATACACAAGAAATCCTGATTAATGTGCTTCTGAACTGCACTGGATTAACCTGTCTGTGGCATGAGAAAACAGTGATGAATTTTTTTTAAGCTGTTAGTAAAGTCAGCAGATGTTGTGTGTTTCCCTGTCTTAGCCCCTGTTACCCTCTCTTCTAGTACACTACGGTCTGAATTTCTGGAAGAGAAACTTTGTTCTAAACAAAGTGTTGGATATCGCAAAGATGTTAAATTTGTTTTTGATGCAGTACGTCCGCCCCACAGGGCCAATTCCCCATTGCAGGCAAAAAATTTAACAGGGATAGGGTTGCAAACTTGCTGTAAGAAAGAAAAAAAAGGCTGCTGAGCACTAGAACATCTTTATTCAATCAAAAGAAAAGGCCAAAAAGCTTTAAATCAAGCATTCGTTTTCAATTTCAGCTACCCTTTAAGAATGTCTTCCTTTTCTCTGTCTTTCAGGTATTCCTTTAAGTTCATGAGATCTTGCCAGCGTCGGAGATCTCGGTTTCCTTCACTGGTGTGAGTCAGTAGTTCTGTGGTCTGCACTAAGTTCTCTGCTGCTCCTTTGAACAAAGACACACTATCTCTTAGTTTTTACCTTCTAGTGCATTTTACATTTGATGATGTACTGTGGAATTTTGTGTATAAAAACAAAGGTCTAGCATCATTTTTGAATCGGGGATTTGGTGTAGGTGAAGATTTGCAGGGGTTTTTTGCAATCTTCCCGTTATTGGCCATCTTGGCATGCTGTGTGACATGGTGAGTAGTGGTCCCTTTTAATATCCTTTGTAAGTGCAGGTCAGGTTTCCCAACACTGTTGCTCACACCAATCTGTTTCATTTACTATATCAATGTTTTTAATGAAAACAACTTTTGTCCTGTAGCTATTTTATTTGTTGGATATACTCCCTCTCTTATAGCAGTAGAAAAGCAATAGTTGTATCTTCCTAATTTTGCTCGGCAGCTGCTATCTCAGTCCTGGTGCTGCAGTAGTGCAAGTAATTAATAATACAAGTTGCTGCCCTCTGGCTCTTTTGCTGCATGTGAACTTGTTTACTGAGTTGCCATCTGTCTTGGGAATTGGAGTATTCCTCTGCCTGTGAGATTGCTGATTTGATAGATTGTCCCAGCTTGACATATAGAGGGAAACAATGTGCAGGCTGACTACTTCATTTTGTACTGGATTGATATATAAATCGATTGATAAATTGATACATACCTAAGAAATCTTTAATGAAGAGCTTGTACGCGGTTTTTGAACCAGGGCTTTTGTTTTTCAGAAGAGGGAAACATCCCTGAGAGCTTGTGAGCAGCCTTCTCTTGGGAAGGTTTCTCAGCATCATCAGAGACTCTTAAAGCCTCCCCTCTTTTTCCATCCATTAGCTTGGCAGCAGCAGGGCCAAACAAAGTCCTGCTCCCTGTGGTCTGGCACAGCCGAGCGGCTGACCGTGATTCCTTGGCTTTTGGTTGAGGTACTTGAGATCTCCAGGTTGTCCTCTTTCCTGGATGAGCCTGAGCCCGTGCGACTCCAGCATCTGGTGCGCTCAAGCTTGAAGTGCTCGTCTGGAAAGTGTCTTGTCTAAAAACCCTTCTGCAGTTCTAGCTGAATGCTGACAAGCGGCAAAGTCATGTATCGTCTCGGCATTCATACGTGTAAAAAGTACAAAGCGAAATAAAAGTGGTCAGTTGCTCCTCAGAAACGGGTAAGCATGATGGAATGATAATGGGAGCAATCTTGGTCACTATATATAGTGTGAGTCATATTGAAATGTTCCACAGGCAGGCACAGGGGTTTGCTAACTGCCACGTAATAAAAGCCTTTGATTGCAGTGGTAAGTTAATGAGGGGGTCAAAAGGCAGGGAAAAAAGTCTTTGTAGAAAATGCTCTAATTTTTATTTTTCTTGAAAGACTTGTATGTCATCTTTCCTTCTTTTGGAATGACTTTATCAGAGTGGCTGTCACCTCAGTTTTTCTTTCTGTATGCTACTCACTAATTGACCTACTTGTAGCATTGCTTATTGTAGTGTCATTATAGTTAGAAGTGAAAAATGGTTATTACCAGTGTACAGCACTTCTCAGGTACAGTCATGGTCTGAAACCACTAATACAGCCACGCTCCAGAGCAGAGAGCTAGAACTTTGTTCCCCAGTTTTGGGTTGTAATGCTATTGGTATCGTGTTTTGGATTGTAAATTTGAGAAGTTCTGCTTGGTGGGTTCTCGTTATGAAGCATCTCTACTGTGATAAATGGAAAATTTAACCTAAAAAAATACAACCTGATGAAGGGCAGGAGCACATATAGCGCTTGGGTAGCCTGCGGGAAAAGCTTTTGCCCTGGACATCAATCTCGCAGCTCTACGTGTGTGTTTCTAGTGGCCACCTCCAAGGAACCAGCAGCCTGGCTACCACCAGGGAGGAGATTGCTTTGGTTTGTTATGTGAACAAAACAGCTGTTGCTTAAAACCTGCATATGCCCATGTCCCCATTTAAGCAGTTAGCCTGCTCTCTTCTTTGGGGACTGTCATCTTCTGTCTCCAAACCTGCCAGCGACCTGCCCCGTGAGCTTGAGCAAATCTCAGCTGCAAGCTGCGGCTGTCTCTTGGTGTATTTGTATTTGTGAGCACTCTGGCATGTATCATGTCGAGTTGTCACACGGGAGCCCTAATCTTACCAGCTAATTAACCCAAATAGTAATCGGACTATTATCTGTACTATAGAATGCTAATGGGGAGCTGTTACAGCTGTTGGTGGATGGTCTAGGCCTGTCTTCAGCGTGGATGCTGAGCTCTGTGACGAGGTGTCTCTCAGCTTACCTCTAGCTGTAGAGAAAGCTGCATAACAATAAAGGAAAACTTGCTTTCAAAAAATTCTATTTGATAATTATTATCCAAGATTAGGCTGTCTCTTAAAATTGTTTAAAAATAAAATTTAAAAGGAATATTTTTACAGCCTTCATTTCTAAAATCAAAATGCTGGAGGTGTGATAAATAGCTGCCTGAATGCATAGATCTGGGATTTTGGGTGGATCAGCATCTTTTGCAAGTGCAGAGAAATTACTTTCTTCATCTTCCTTGACTCAACTAACTATATTCAACAGCCAGTTGGAAAAAAAAAAAAAAAGAAAAAAAAAAACCAACAAAAAACCACCACAACAAACCCAAACCAAACCTGTCAGGAGTTGAAATTTTCCAGTCTATGAATTAAAACAAGGTGTGAGATGAATTAATTGATCTTAGGTGAAATATAGTAATATAGAAATATAGCAATAGTAATCAGAGTCAGTCTTATCAACTGACTGGACAACAGGTAGTATTCCATATGACTTTAATAACCCAGTGAAGTGCCAAAAATGTTCTGGTCTTAATTTTCTTGTGTAGCCAGCCTGCTTAAGGAGGTTTAACCATTAAGCAATTCAGAATAGGATTTAATTTTATGCCACAATGGAGCTTCATCTCTGTTTAATAAATGGAGTATAGATCAGTTTTCTACTGTATAATCACAAACTGGAAGATAGTTTTAGCCGTGTCACAACTGAGAGGAAGCACTCTGTTTCTTAAGCAAAAGAATGCAGCTTGTACCACCACTGGGAATGAACAGCCCTTCTGAAAAATACGTAGAGCAGTCATTCTTAATGAAGTAGATTAATTTTTCTTTGTTTGTTAATTGGGTGGGCTCTGCAGACCCAGCAGCCATCGATCGGCCTTATGGTACATCCAGTGTTTCAGTTGCTGGAAATCCTTTGTTACCTTAGCTGCAGGAGTTCTCACTTTCCAAATAAAAGCTCGTGGCAACCTGGCAATGAAATAAGGGCTGTACTAGCTTAACAGACTCTACGTTTAAAGCTGTGTCCATATACAACAGTTGCAGGTTCAAGGAAAACAAATCCCTGTGCAGTCCCCTCTCTCCTTGGCATACCCAGCAATGCTGTCCCATCCTGGACTTCCCGGACCCTGCCCTTACTTTCTAGGCAAGAAATTAGCCATGGCTCTACTAGCAGCTCATGGTTCCAGCTTGATGTCTCTAATTCTGTTACCACCTCCTTACTTGGTGTCAGCGTATTACAAAATCGATGGTCAGAGAGCTAAAGACCGTGTTCAGAGTGGAGGCTGTAATGCAGTATTGCCTTTCATCAGATAATGGCAAAGCTACTGAAAAATATATTCCTGTGAACTAGGGCTTTCTCTTTAGTGCTAACAAGCTGTGGAGGCCAATCTGTGAGATCTCCGCTTTGCCTGCGGTTGCTCTGGGGCCGAGTTGGAGGATGCCAGGTTTGGTCAGGGCTGTTCGTCAGCCTTGCCTCCTGCGTAAGAGATGAGCTGGTGCTCATGCAACTTCACCCTGCTTGCTGCTCTTACAGCCCAGGCAGTACTGGTGTCTTGCCACAGGATTTGTGTGTCTCAGTAGCTACAGGAGAACTTTGGTTTTGATCCCCTTAGCTGGGTGCTCATCAGGAGCAGGGAAGGAGAACGGTATTGCCATTTGATTGTGGTTCACAGGGGCTGCTCGCTGAATTTTTACCCGGCATGACTTCCAGGCTTCTATTGAGATAAACTACTTTTTTTTCAGGTTGGTTTTTTCCCAAAGCCCTATGTAACTGGGGAGGCAAGGTTAAACAGATGTGACAGTAAGAAGGTTTGGGTTCCCGTGCCTGAACCCCAGTTTCACAGCGCTTGGCAAGAGCTACAGGAGCAACGTGGGTGTGAGGTGTGTGTGTGTCCCTGCTTCGACCGGCTGCATTTTGCGAAGGTTGGTACTGAGAAGCACGATGGACTCCCTTCCCCTGGTGTAGCTGTTTGGAAGAGACCATGCAACGAAGGGATCCTCATCTGTAAATCAGTCCTTGTCCCATTGCCCCAGTGTGTGGCATGGAGGTGAATTCAGCAGAAGAAAGAAACAGGGGGAAGGTTCCATTTCTCCTGGGCTGCCGCCCTGGCTGTGCAGAGGAGGAGTCTGTGGGATGCTTTTTTGGGTGGTTCTTGGCTCATGGCAGCAGATCAGCCGGCGTGGTGCGAGGCAGGCGTGCACAGGGTTCCCACTGCGGTCGCTTGGCTCTGCCGGCTCCCTTGGGGAGTTTCCCGTGTGAAGTAAATGGCCTGAGACTGGGTTTGACGTTATCTCGTCCTGTTTGTGATGATGAAAGGTGAAAGTCGGAGCGAAGGCTGAGCTGGCCCTCACTGTGTGATGGGTGAGGACTGAGGGTGCTGGGGCTGCTACCCTTAACTCTCACTTCAAGGGGGGGAAAAAAAATAATCTGTCTTCCCATCACCTTTTTTTAATAAGGAAGTATTTGATCATTTAAAATCGGTAGTGTATGAGGTAAACAATTCCTTCAGAGCTACCCTTAAGTTTCTTGGGGAGTATAATGTTTGTAGTGTGTTGAAAATGTTCGGTCTAGTAATCCTCTTAAGGGAAAAACAGGGAGGAGGCTTGAGAAGAATGATACAAATCAGCTGGCACAGAGTGAACCCTGCCTGCAGGGCTCAGTACAGCTCAGCTCCTTGTCGGGTGCCTCGGCAAGCAAGTGCTAAGTCTTTGCCTAAACGAAAGCAAAACTAAAGGGTTTGGCTTTAACTATGCCAGTATGTACTTATGGCTGAATGTGCTGCTTAGGAATTCTTACACTGCTGAACCAAGTACGGTAACTTCTATTGAATAGACTTCCATTATCATACCAAAACTAAAACTACTTTGAAAGGTTTGATTAAATTGAATTTCCAGTCTAGAAGTCCCCTCTTCAGGCTTTTTTATCTCTGTACTTCAAAGTCTTGGATACAATGATCTGATGATTTATTGCAAAAGTGTGGGGTGGTAGTTTTTTGGTTTGGTTCCCCCCTCCCGCTTTGTCTTTCTGTGTCTAAGCTCAGGAGATTGGGAAACTTCTTGATTCATCCTTTGGCTACATGACTTCATAGCTGGCCGACCCTGTGTCATCATGGCCGCAGCACCTCTGGATGCCACGAATCTTCGGAGAGGGGATGGGATCAGCCGTGCTTTCGTATCATCGCCTCGGTAGTGACTAATGGAGGAGGGTGGGAAACCAGAGCAGCTGAGCAAAAGCAAATAGCAAGATCATCCTGCTGGAGTGGTATAATGGGCTACTGACCTTGTGCTTTGACATGAATGTCTGTTGTGGGGTTTTCCAGCACGCCTTGCAGACAAAATCCAGTGGGTATTGACTGACTCACTCAGAAATGTTGGGTTACTTATGTGGTGACTTTCTTCAGTTCTAACTTTTTCAGATAAAGTTTCACGGTTGACCTTGACGGTCTGTGGAGTCAGCTTTCCATTGAAGCCAGCATTCTGGTGTTTAAAAGTCTTATTCTGGTGTTTAAAAGTCTTATTCTGGTGTTTAAAAGTCTTATTCTGTCGCTGTGGGAAGTTGAGGCAGCGTTTAGCCTCTGCTTTCTAGGTATGCGACTCGTAACCTAAAAGAAAAGCTCTGCCCACCTTGGTCTGTGCCATTCTGCAGCCTGAGGAAGAAAGGCGAGAAGGCTTTTCTTCACACCGGAGTGGTTTGGAAATGTGGCTCTGGGAGTTTGCAGATGAAATGGGGAACAGAGCTGAAGGTGCAGACTTCTAACTTGATTTGAGTTTCTAAAATTTCAGGAAAACCTTGTCTAAAATGTAAACTATAAGAATTGGTAAGGCACTGTGGAATCTAGAATTAAGTAGGCTCTGAACTGTGGTACATAATAAAGAATTCTGTAGCTATTTATATACGAGTATGTCTTGTGTTAGATGCTCCTAGTATTCTTTAAATGCAGCCTCTGCAGTTTTTAGGAAATAAGGATATATACTTGGGTGGAATGGAGTGAATGAAAGTAAGCTGTGTAAATTGGAGAATAATTGATACACGTGAGGAGACTGACTTTGGTTTTAGGTGTTCTGGTAAAGAGGGCTTGATCGGTGGGAGAACTTCAGCGGCACCATTTTAGGGATCCTTGCGGGTTTAAGGTTTGAGCCCACCATCTTTTCTGAGTAACTGTGAAGGAATGGGAAGCAGGGTGGGCAAGCAGATCTACTTATGGGGAGAAACACAAAGAAAGAGGTGGAGGGAGTAAAGGCAAATTGCCAAAGTGAGGTGCTGCTGTCGGTTACGAGCAGGGAAATGGCATGGCTTCAATGGATGTGTGCTTTGCTACTTCCATAAGGCATCTCTTGCCTGTGTTTTCCTTTTTTTTTTTTTACCTAGTAGAGCACTAGTACCCTTCCTGGTCTGCACTGGGAGGTTGAGGCTTACGGGTTTGTGCTCTCCTGCAGATACTTGCTCTTCATGCCAAACTTCTTGTTCGGCTCTTGGGTCTGCATCCCCTCCTTTGCGCAGATCTGCCTGTGCCTCGCTCCTTCCCTTGCCGGAGCCCTCCGGCGCTCCTCCTTGGGCTTTCTGGCTGGAGGTAGGGCCTCCCAGAGCCCTCCTGACAGCTGTTGAAGATAATGAACTTCCTCTCCAGCTGTGTCCTGGAAACAAAGGGCTGTTGTGTTCAGCCTTTGTCCTTGCTGTGTGCAGGGGCCCTGCAAGAAGCAGCTCTTCCTTCCCTCTATTCCAACCGGCATCTGCATATTTGCTATTTTTTTTTTTTTTGTTGGTAGATAGTCCTGAATAGAGCGCATCTTTGAGTGGCTTTCTAACTGTAAAATTGTTATTGCAGTGGTACCTTGGGTGCAAGGGACTGACAAAACACTCTTTTGAGAGATTCTTTTGGGTGCCCAGACAGTTACGAGATACTTAGAGTAAGTGAGGAAAATGGGAACAAATGTCACTCTGCAAGTGAAATTATGCTGAAAACACTTGATCGGCAAATGTTGCTTATAGTTGTTTCAAGATGAGGTTTGCTATAAAATGACATTTAGCGTGACAGGCTTTTGAACTTGTTTTAATATAGGCTAAATTCAGTTAAGACTGAATCCTCTAGACTGTCTTGCATGTCATGGACCTGCCTGCGACTCTTAATTTTGCACTGCCTGCTTTTCTGGTCCTGTGATGGGTAGAAGGTGCTTCTGTATGCACCATGCCAAAACGCCTTAAGCATCTTAGGAAAGAGCCTGCCGCCACTGCGTCCTAGTAAACTTTATAATTCAGTCCCCCAAAATCAAAGACAAATGTTCCATTAACGTTTTGTTTCTCTTTCAAGCTGTATTTACCCAGTTAAGAGAAATTCCACGTAGGCTTGTAATATTGCATAGTAGGCCTTATTTGCATGCAACAAACTGCTTGAACTCCTACTTGACAGTTCAAGGAGCAGCTCCTTCATCCCACAGGGAAGAGTAATGTTTAAATAACACTTATTGATAACAAGAAGCAATGAAGAGTTCTCGGTAAATCAATAATTTTATCTATATCCTACATGGGTTGTGATACAGACCTTTCTCTCGCTTGTAAGTGTTTAATTTGCTTTTCGGTGAAAGGATAGCCTGTCAGCAGACTTACCTGTGTGTATGTGTGAGCCTTTGCTCTTTTTGCAGGATCTTAGAAATAACTGAAGGATACCAAATCAGTGGAAAAAATACAGGCGCAGTAGTATTTCTGGGATAACCATGAACGTGTCTGTCGTAGAGAAAAAGCCGTCCATGTTTATTCACCGTCTAATAGCAATTGAGGAGATGATGGGCTAAATCAGCCCAAGAAACATTGCTAAAATAGTTTGTGGCTGCGTCAGAGGCCTGTTTGGAAATAATAGGTAGAAGTTGTTACCGCTTTCTCTAATGTGGGTTGCAGAGATAAAAACAGCTGCTTCTAGTTTCACCCTACAGTTTCTTCAAACTCTTTTAAACAGCTTAAAATAGGTGGCTTTCTTGTGGCTTTCTAAACTTAGATGTCTTGCTAAACTTGCATGTGTTTCCTTTGAACAGGTTGCAAAATAAAAGCACTAAGGGCCAAGACAAATACTTACATTAAGACCCCCGTTCGTGGAGAAGAACCCATCTTTGTTGTCACTGGACGAAAAGAGGACGTAGCCATGGCTAAAAGGGAAATTCTCTCAGCTGCTGAACACTTCTCCATGATCAGAGCGTCACGCAACAAGAACGGTCCTGCCCTGGGAGGTTTGCCATGTACCCCCAACCTGCCGGGTCAGACGACAGTCCAAGTCAGGGTGCCTTACCGTGTAGTTGGGCTAGTGGTTGGACCGAAAGGAGCTACAATCAAAAGAATTCAGCAGCAGACCCATACCTACATAGTCACTCCCAGCAGAGACAAGGAGCCTGTCTTCGAAGTCACGGGAATGCCCGAAAACGTTGACCGTGCGCGCGAGGAGATCGAGATGCATATAGCCATGCGTACCGGGAACTACATCGAGCTGAATGAAGAGAACGATTTCCATTACAACGGTACAGATGTGAGCTTTGAAGGAGGCACTCTCGGGTCTGCGTGGCTTGCTTCTAATCCTGTCCCTCCTAGCCGCACCAGGATGATTTCTAATTATAGAAATGACAGCTCCAGCTCCTTGGGAAGTGGCTCCACAGATTCCTATTTTGGAAGCAATAGATTGGCTGACTTCAGCCCAACGAGTCCGTTCAGCACAGGCAACTTCTGGTTTGGAGAAACGCTGCCTTCAGTGGGCACGGAAGACCATGCGGTCGACTCTCCCGTGTACGACTCCTTACCAACGCCTTCCCAAACCATTTGGACCCCTTTTGAACCTGTAAACCCGCTCTCTGGCTTTGGTAGCGACCCTGCTAGTAACGCCAAGCCTCAGCGCCGAGGGAGCCAGCCATCTACTCCTCGCTTGTCGCCCACGTTTCCGGAGAGTCTGGATCACCCGCTGGCTAGGAGAGTGAGGAGCGACCCACCTGGCACCGGCCACCAAGCCGGCCTTCCCATATACATCCCCGCTTTCTCCAATGGTACCAACAGCTACTCCTCTTCCAACGGCGGCTCCACGTCCAGCTCGCCCCCCGAGTCGAGACGGAAGCACGACTGCGTGATCTGCTTCGAGAGTGAAGTCATTGCGGCCCTGGTCCCCTGCGGCCACAATCTCTTCTGCATGGAGTGTGCCAACAAAATCTGTGAAAAGGAAACACCATCGTGTCCCGTTTGCCAGACAGCTGTTACTCAGGCAATCCAAATTCACTCTTAAATATATATAGGTATTATTATATATGGACTTTTTAAAACTCTTAAAGGCATGGGTGTAATGGTACCCTCTAGTAAACTTCCTAATGAATTCTGACTGTTGGGCTTTCTTGGGATTAGGCTGAAGTTGTTAGTAAATTTCTACTTTCTCAAAAGGCTGCTACGGTAACACTAAACCTAGGTGGTCTCTGTCTGGTTCAGTGTAAGCAGATGGCATGTTTAGCAGAGATACGTCTGCTGTGATGTTATGGCACAGTGAGGGGAAGTTTTCATCAATTACACAACTGAAAAAAAAAAAAAGACAAAAGCAAATTTTACAGGCTTTCTAAAGGATCTCTCTTAAGCGTTTGACTTCTGTGTGCTGGCAGCAATGAACCTCGTCGCCTAAACGCAGAAGTATTCGTCTGCCGTGGAGGGTTTGTGGCATTACCAATATATCAAAACAACACTTCCAATGCTGCCTTCTTTACACTGCCAGTTCTGAAAAACAGGTTTGGGGAAATTATTTTTGCTTTGTGCGACAACTTATGCCTAATTCTTCAGCATTGCAAATACCTTTTTTTAAAGCATAGTTTGATTTATTGAAATGGATGATGTTATTGGCAGGTTCGGATGATAAATTATGGTGAGGCGGGGGAGAGAAGCTGCCCGACGCACCTCCGTTTCGCCCGACGCGTTAAGGGCAGTATGTTCAGAGGATCAGGAACGTCTCAGTTTGTGAATTCCTACCCACTGCTTTTCTTAATGTAATGTGGAAAAGTCTGGCTGGCTTCATCCCGTTTCAGTAAGGGCTTTGGGATGCACATACTTCGACTTACAGTGAGGATGCTGACATTCCGTTCGTTAGTCCGATCAAGCTGTTCTTAAATGACATTTTTAGAGAGTATATAGTTCAAAATGTGAAGCATTTTTATGTTCAATCCATATTTGTCTTGCACATATATAATATATTTTATTTTTAGTAAGGAAAAGGAAAAAGGGGGAGTTGCGTATGTGCCCTTGTATTATTCATGACAGCAGCTGTGACCGTGGCCCTGCAATCAGTTTACTTCATTTCAAAACTGTCTTTCCAATCATAAGGAAAAAAAAAGTCTTTTGAATGTGCTTCTCACATTTCAACCTGTGGATGTTTCTAGCTTTTTCATCCTCAGTACGTTCCCAAATCTGTGCTGGCATATATTAAAACAACAAAAACAAAAAAAAGACACAAAGTGGAGTTCTGGTGGATTTTTCTATTTTTTTTGAAGCATTATTTTCCCAAGACAAGACAAAGCTTTTTTCTCAGTATAACAAAAAGAAATTATATGTGTATTGAACTAGTAAATATACAGAAAATTTTATTTTTTATTTCCACTTGAAGAGTTACATTTCGTATAAAAGTTTACAAATAACGGTTTTTATTTTATGATTTTCAGTATAAGAGTTGCCTTGATGGCATATTATGTACTGCATAACTTTAATGCTATAATTGCTTGTAGAATAGTTACATGTCAGTATTGAAACCTAATCTCTAGCTGCAGTCTTGTAGATACGAACAAACGTTCACCGAGCATGTATTTTGTATTTTATTGCATCGTACACCGCAACTAATAAGCCAAGGAATCGACAGACATTAGGTGCGTGTACCATTTCTATAAACCACAAACTAAGAATGATAAACTATCAATATAGTTTAGTATTTGCTAATTTTACTACACTTTTTGTTATGTATATGTAGGGAGGTCATAGGGATTATAAATTCAATTTGAGTAAAGTTTAAAAACCATATATTTTATGATAAAGGGCCTTTAACTTATGACGGCCAAAGCACTGATATTATATATTTGCTGTAAAGAGAATTATAAGAGTTTTATTTTTCTGATATTAAAAGTTACTTAATAAAGACTTGTTTCCATTAACTTGAATGTTTTGCTGTCTTCATAGTTGTCGCTCGGAGCAGCCTGTGGAGGCTGGGGCTGACTGACATCCCCCCCTTCCCTCCCACCCCCCCACCGCGGGGGTTTCCCAGTGCTTAATACGCCCCGGACCTGACGCTGGTGTGGTTGGGTGACTTCACGTGTGAAGAATCTTGTTTTCTGTTAATTTCTGGCTTTTACGTGCTGCCTTTAAAAAGCAGCTCGGGGTCTTCCAGAGGGCACAGCCGCAGCCTGCTCTCCTGGTCGGGAACTCGCGTTCCAGAGTTATTTCAGTGCGGCTGCAAGGTAAACTCCTGGTGCTTGTGTTTGTGATCATCACCCAGCAGCAGGAATCGCAGAACGGTTTGGGTGGGAAGGGACCTTTGAAGGTCACCTGGTCCAACCCCCCTGCCATGAGCAGGGACATCTTCCA
>JAOBAS010000072.1:81568191-81590757 GCA_025311575.1 Elanoides forficatus | reverse complement strand
AAGAGAGGAAAAGGCAAGAGAGGAAAAGGCAAGAGAGGAAAAGGCAAGAGAGGAAAAGGCAAGAGAGGAAAAGGCAAGAGAGGAAAAGGCAAAGACACCCTGACACTCTCTTCTTCCTCTTCTCAAAAGTATTAAGTTTCCCTAAACCTAGTCAAGGACTTGTCATCCAGTAATCCTCATTATTTTGAGTGACATTTTTAAGAGCTTAGCTCTCAAAGATCATTTTTCACACTCAGGCCTAAGGAGCCAAAAGTACCTCTGTTTAAAGTAACAGGGTTATGCTCTTTGATGTCGTATATAACGTGTTCTGTTGTACTGCAACACTTCTTGCAGTACAAGAAGTAGCCACTTCCATAGCCAACACTCCCTGAAGACTACAGAGTGAAAACTGGTGTGTGGAGCAGGTACAAAGTGAATGAATACAGACTTACCAGGATGCCACCCCAACCCCACCCTGCCACCTCATTCCAAGTTCATTTGTGTTGTCGCAGGGGCAGGTGGCTGGGTGGGGGGATGCTCTTAGGAGGGAGAGCTGTGTTATCAGTTTTCAGGTAAGGACAAAAGAGGACCAAGCAGTTAATGCACTTACTAATGGCTGGGGCTATTCCACCTACTGATCCTGGTCCGGGGATGTTTCCGGCTACTGCTGCAGCTTGAGCAGCAGCAGCAGCTTGGGCAGTGGCAGCCTGCTGTTGCATCTGACGATGACATTGGCGTAAATCAAACACCTTAAAAAAAAAAAAGTATCAAACCATGTAGACTTAGTAAAATCAATGAAGGAAAGAATTCCTCAACTCCCACCCCCAATAACATGGACCTCTCTGCTCTCGCAAAGCAACTTCTACAGTCTCCCCGTACACTTGGGTAAAAGCAAACCTTCCCTGACTTTAATTTAGTTAGTTTAACTTCTAACAGAAATAATCCATTAAAGCTGATTCTTAGAGACTCTTCTCATATGACGTTACCACCACTGGTAATACCAGAACTGGGCTGAGCTGAGCAGGCTAAAGCAGCACCCTGCACGGAAGCGACTGGAGGATTAAAGTCTGAAGGATGTTACAGGCTGATGAAATACTGACTTTTTAGTTAAATCCCAGGATTTTCAGAAAATAGGCATATAAATAAAAATGGAAGCCAACAAGTTCTGATTAACTTTGTCAGGCTTTATTCTTCTTTGCTGCTTTACTGAAATGGGTTAGTCTATTTAAAAGAAATACCAATAATTCATAGGCCTGAAGTTTCAGCAGCTAGGTTTCAGGTTGGTGGCCTTTTACATCTTTGTGATTAGGCTTGGCACTAATATATACAGGAACTCATAATAGAAAGCTCATACATAGAGGCCAGTGAGGCGTGTTTCACCTTCATTACAGAATCTGCCTGCAAAACTAAGGATTTAAAAAAATAAATAAATAAATAAATAAATGAATAAATCTTGCAAACTTCAAGCAGTTTATCTAATTCAAGAATGATTTTTTAGAAGTGTGACTTGTCCTAAATAAAGTTTCAAGTCTGGCGGAGGCATGTCCAAGTAAGAATCTCCTGAAAATAATGTTTCCATGCAACCACCTGTGACCTCTGGATCAGTTCATTTTCATAACACTTTAACACACACTTTACTCTTCTACTGCATTTATACATACTTTCCCAACTCTTCTTGTTTTGGAGAGAGAGTAAAGAAACAGATAACCTATGCTAAGAATTTTAGTAGCAGTTAATTTAAAACTGTAAGGCTAAAAATACAAAAAACTGCTATCAAGATTGTTTGTGATGAAATACAAAATTAGTTTCTTTCATAGTACCTAGGTAGTAATATCTTCCTGTTTAGAGTAATTTTAAAAAGTCATCTTAAGTGACTTGTCAAATGGAAAGGTTTAGGTTTTTTTTAAAAGGAGAATCAAAAGCAAAGTAACATTTATTTCAGCATCTCATAGCTTCCCTAACATTCACAAGAACTAAGTGCATGCTGTTTTCCCCCACTATTTTTATCCAGGATCATTAAACCAACCTTTATATATGCACTTGGGTAAATCTTGTGAACAGCATCCCCTGGTGCACGCCCTGCTTCTCTATCCAGGTAGTAACTCTGAACGAAGACCGCATGGTCGCTGAGGCATCTAACCCACACGTCACCTTCTCCTTTGCACTCCAACTGCACCCCTTTACCTATGTGCAACCTTAAAAAGGAAAACAGTTCCAATGCACCTGGGTATACATACTATAAATCAGACCTTTACTAAATAAACCAGAAACAATTCTCCAGCTCTACAGTCATCTGTGATAACTTAATTTACACTCCACTCATACAAGGACTTGAAATTGTAGTTATTATCTTGGGTATAAGCTAGTGTATAGTTACACAAAATCTGTAAATTAAGAAACCATCTGTAATACCATGTAAAGATCTACTGGAAACAGAGAATGTAGAAGCAATGATATTCAAGTAGCAACTACCGCGCTCACTGACAACACAGAGCTGGGATACCAAATGCATTCAGTTCTGTTCGGAAGTGTAAAATCCCACAAGTATGCTAGTATAGAAAGTCACTCAAGTACATATACAAAGCCACATTTTAAATGCAGAACTGTACGTTCGTTTGGATCACATTACAGCAATCTAGCATTTTGATTGTCACAATGTGACATTTCTGAAGACATGGAATCATTTCCTTTTCGTTTCAGAGAGGAAAAAAAGTTGCGAGATTGCTTCGGTTCTCAGTGCTTCCACATCAAAGCCTAGCACATGCATGGTGAGAATGAATGAAAATCCAACTAGCTCTCTATCAACCTTCCTTTGCTCCTTTGACAAATCTATATATTGCAGTTATTCTCACATCACTCTGTGGTGTGGAGAGCTAATATTCAGCTTGCATACATAATGGCACGAGTTGCTAATTTTATCCTTGAAGGCACAGCCTTTGAAAGCAATGAAAAGCAATGCGCTATTGCAAAGCACCAAAGGTCTTTGTCACACAGTTCACATTTTGAATGCATTACAGTAGTGGCCTAGAAAGATAGACTCTGCTGTAGTTAATTCAGTTAAAAGAAACATACCGTACTTGTAATTTCAAAAGGGAGGCACACACTGAAGGCAAACCAAAATATTATCAAATACCACAGACAGCTGGAGCTTTTGGGATCTGCAGAATACCTTGCTCTCTCAATGGCTTCTGTTCTATGCACGTTGGAAAGCTGGCCCAGGCAAAAACGGTCTCCTCCAGAAGGATCCACATATCCATCAACGGTAACAATTGGACAGCTTGAAGGGACCTTAAACGTTTCCCCAACTTGCACGTCCATTTCAAAATATGCGATTGAACACCAATATTCTGGAGCTAAAAAATATATACAATTAACTGACTGAAAGGCACAAAAAAACCCTATAAACCCATTTCAGACAATCAATTAAGCCTTCTGCAACTGCATTTGTCATTCAGAGTAAGAGTGCACATTCACATAAGCAAGTTCAGATAGACAAAGACATGTCTGCTAGCACAGAAAAATACTACATACTGCAACCAACATGGGCTTGTCATTTGTATTTGAGCACATGTCAATGCTAGGGTTTTTTTGTAGTTAAGATCTTACAAGTCCTTGCACAGTTTATAATTCCAGCTAGATTCTGTAAGCCATCTGCATTCCCACACCTTATGACTATAGCTTGATTTTGTCTTCCTTTCGCATAAAGTAGTAATACATACATGCCTATTCATGGCTAGGCTTATTGGAACTAACTCTCAAACAGACCTGGCTTAAGAGAAGTAACTACCTCCTAGGTGAATTCAGTTTTCTCTTTCCTCCCTGAAAAGTAATCTGGATTTGGAAAGGAGAGCAATGGGGGAAAAACATCAAAGATCACATACTGATCTTGTCTGCACACAGGAAATCAGGCATGGGATAAAACAAGGAAGTATTAAGCAAGGGAGCAGAACAAAATGGCATGTTTTAATAGCAAAGAGGTGCCTTTTAACTCATACTATTTTAAAAAGAAAAACTGGTTACAAAGGAAAGATGATACTTGGAAGAAGCTACCACATGAGGAAAGGAAACTCTGACTCCCTAGAGGATGCTACTGAAACCCACTCAAGTGAGCGAGGAAACCTGACAAAGCACTCAAAGTGATTCTGTGTATGTGTGTCTGCTGCTTATGTGCCACCTGGGAGAAAATGGCTTGTCAAGCCTTCTGCACGGTTTGTTGTGCGTGCTTTTAAGTGTTCGAGTTTCTCTCTTCAGACACATTAAAACCTAAAGTTGCCATAAGCTTAAGTCACTGGGGACTTCGGGGACTCAGCACCTTTGCTGACTATAAGGGCCCACTTGCACAAAAGGGTAACACAGCCGGCACTTAAGCAGCTTGTTGGGGAGGGCAAAGAAAATCAGTGCTACAGTGTACTCAAAATACGGGAAGCAGAAGAGCTAATGTGATGGGACCTAAACGCAGCAGCCTGATAAGCCAACAGGAAAACGAGCTTTCCCAGTGCCGTAAGTGGTACTCATCCATTACAAACAGCACCCAACAGCACACCTACTTGTCTTAAAACTGTTGCTCTGATTTTATGAGAATAAACCAAGGTGCCTGAATTCCTTTCATTTTTTTTATCTTCAAATAAATACTCATGTCTCTGAGGACTGAATAGGATGAAATCAGTAGGTGAATCAATAGGGTGAAAGAGACATACTAAGTAATATGAAATACAATTTAGCTACAGTTAAGTTCAGCCAGCAATTATCAACACTTTTCTTTCTGGAACTGATTTAGTCACTGACCAATGAATAAACGAGTTAAACTTTTAGGTTTTTCAACTATGCAGCTCTCCCTGTGCTGGCAACAGCTTTGCTTGCTGCTGTTAAAAACTGAATACCATCTTGCGCCTGCAACAGAGCTAACTTGCACCGCAGGACAAGACCTCCTCGGTTCCATGAACCACTACCATCAATGAAGACTCTTGGAAAGAGCAAGCTTCTATGCAAAGGTCCAAAGAGGAACTTTAGCACCAAAACACTAAGGAGGGCAATACCTATCTTTCAGGATATCTGGCTGTGATGTTAAACTTCTAGACTATAGATCCAAGAGGGCTTTGGCATGACCTAAAGTCCATGATGTTTCTAAAAGCAGGCAAAAGTACAGCTTCAGGCACCCTGCAAAGTTTAGGATCAAGGACGTTCATAGTTCAGACACCCCTAGGGTAGGTACCAGCTCAGTGTGGGTTTGAGGACTGCAATTTTTTGCTTAGACATCTAAATTAAATTCAGTTTGCAGCCTATGTCACCATTCTAAGACACAAAATGGTTCCTCTCTTCCTTTCCTCCCCTTTTGAATATACATCTCTCAAATTTCAGAGTACTTGATTAAAAAAAAAAAAAAAAAATCAGACTCAAAACAGAAAGTTATTAGCACTACATGTTAAGATTTTACTCACCAGGATGATTTGATATAGGAGGCTGGAATGCAAGTTCATTGTGAACTGGCCCTTTAAAAGAAAACATGCAATTTGTTTTACACAAGGAAAAATAAGGTTTTCTTTCTTAACTTGTTTTCCTATGAAAAAAAGACTTGTGAGGATGCCAGATGTTATAAATCCCAGTAATTTCTGAATCAATTGGTCAAATCTGACAGGGGAGAAAAATGCCTACAGAAGAATTACACTCTTAGAGGTCTCCTAAAAATTCAGAAGTTGAGTAGAGCAAAGAGCTCCGTTAGTATCCCAGGAGGAAAGGCTGCATGCTGCTCAAGCCAGACCCAGCTCCAGGAGAGAGCAGAAAACAGATGGAGCATGGAGATGTAATAGAAATAGGACTTAGGCTTCACATCTGCCCCAAGTTGAGCAAAAAGAGAATCATTGTAGAGAGGCATGTGATATAAATCTGTCAGAAACCATACTTCTTAGTTTCATCAGTCACAGAAGAAGTTGCCCAGCATGCTGTGGACTTACCATAAGAAATGCTCCCTGAAGACTGAAAAAAGCCCTAGAGAACTCATTTTCTAAAGGAAAAAATACTGAATACAGTCTTTGTATCGGTCAGTTTACTCTCTCCACTTTTATAAACTAACTAGGTCCCTTACAGGCAGCAGAGAACAAGAAGGAAAGACTTAAACATAGTATTATAAGTAACAGCAGCTTTTGCAACAAGATGTCAAAACAGGCACAATGTTAGTAGGTGTCAAAACATGCGGCTTTCTGAAGTGAGAAGAGGCAGCAGCCAAGAAAAGCTCTATGTGGTTATCACCAGCCAGTTACAACTATTAATTATGGAAAGATACACGCACTGAGAAACATTTATACAGTATCTACAGCACCAGTACAGTCTTTACATCCTCATATTTCTGACAAATAAGATGACAAATGAATTGGGATCCTAACAGAACAAAATAATGAAACTTAATAACCGTATCTAAACCACAATTTACTTGATAGAAACAAGCTGAAAAGTCATTCTAACATTAACTCGCAGTATATTCTCCCCTCCACTAACGACGACTACTACAAACAGGTGATCTGGTTAAGTACAATATTAGGAAATAAAGAACCGTTCAAGCTTTTTGCCACAAAATTTAGAAAAAACTTTAACTGAGGGGGAGGGGTGTGCACGCTACACTCTTATGATGCATATACTGTACTAGACACTTACACTAGAAGTTTGATTACTTTTGTTTTTCCTTCCCATCTCCTGTACCTTAAGACAAGAAGTTGCGGTCCTATTTCATAGATGAAAAAGATTTTCAAGTTTGTGTGCCAAGTGTACTCATGAATCGGGTTGTAGCAAGACCACTTTATTGACAAGTACTTTACTGCATGAGCTTTCACAAAGTTCTTTTAAACAGGCTAGTGTACATGGACACACGTCTTCCAAAGCTTAATGTAGATTGTTACATCATTAAGACATGACTTCAGAATTTCTAGAAAATAAACACAGCCAGGAACTTCCAAGTTTTGAAACAAGAATATCCAAACAACACATTCTGAATCAGCTTCTTTTTCCGCAAAGGAAATATTTACTACTAGATTGCAAAGCTTTAAAAACAGAGGTTTAGAAAGGAAATGCTGGTTTTGTTAGGTACAGTAAGACATCTATAATATAGATGGTATAGCGATCTGAATTTCTAATCTCTGCTGCTTTAATGGAGAAAAGTCCATCAAGCTCTTACATTTAACTGTCAGAATATACTAAACACAGTAACAGTAGTTCTATAATGAAAAAGAAAAAAAAAAAAAAAGGATTTGAGGGTAAAGAATAATCACAAATGAGCCCCCACCATTCAACAAAATTGAAAATGAAGCGCTTTGAAAATCTGCACTGCTTACAGTAATGTCCAGGATGCATAGGTGGATGATGCTGAAGATGGCCGTTCTGGTGGTGAGGTATGGTAGGTGTGTAGGCTGCCGTCCGACTTCCAGTCCAAGTTGTAGTACTATCTAGAAAAAGAAAGGAGTGGTTGGTTTTTAAGGGAGTTTTTTCGCATCTCACTTCTAATCCTCTATTTCTCCTGAACATTTGGAAACTGGTTTTAGAAAACTAAGAAGAGTGCACATATGTATATACTCACTGTGATGGTAAGTAGCTGGCTGAGCTGTAAACCCATTCTGCTGAGTTCCTGGCTGAGGCCCTGAAGCAATCTGTAAGAGTCCATCACTATGGCTACCTGTCAATATACTGGTAGGTTGACCTGGTAAAAGAACACACTACCTATTCATGAACGTTCCAAAATTTTAATTAAGAAGAGCTCAGCAGTACTGGGTAGGAAAATACACCCAACTAAGGGCACTGCAATACACAGTTCCTACAAGTTTGGTTTCAGTATTTTTTTCCACCCGCCAGAGTGTCTTAGGAAACTTGAAGCAAGATGCTCTGCATCAGCTGATTTTGACTCTGACACCCTTAATATGTTAGGAGTAGAAGTATGCAGAGAACTCTGTTTATCAACCGCATCTTTGTTTTGTTCGCATCTTGTTTTTCAGTTTGAAAGGACAGAAGAAGAGATGTCACAGGTTTTATTGAATAACATAGCTGGAGTAGATTTGGTATGAATCCAAACAGGCCAACAGTAGGTCCAATAAGTTGCTTATTTTCAGCGTGTTATAACTACTGTTCCTAAGGAGGACACTCACTTAAATTTACATTCCTCCAAAACATACCGAACAGTATTTTATTTTTTAAATTAGTGCTTGAATAGAGCTGCATACATCACTGGACTCCTTCCTGAGAAAGTTGCTGGGATTTTTTTTCTCCCAAATAAGTATTTCAAGAATTGTCTAAGCTTTAAAGTAAAACTACAGGTATTTCAGAACAGGTTAACAGAATTTGATTTTAAAAGGCTTCAGCTCAGCCATTAACACTAAACTGACCAGCAGTTTCACAAGAACACTTGCACTCTCAAACTGGTGTGGCTAGCAGAATTTAACACATTGAAAACTTGAACTAAAACCTAAAAATTAGCTTTTTTCCCTGTCCACTTGGCTCCCAACAATTATAGCACTGATGAAAAAAAGTTATTGACTACAACCTGTTGTGCAAAGGCAATACAATTATACTGCCTATCCTTTTTTCTCTGCTGGAGACAAATACAGACATTGTATCTCAGCTTGGCAAAATCACCATTAGTTTTAGCAAAAAAGTTGTCAGCTAAAATTAAAGAACATTATCAAAACATCATGCCACCATAATTCAAATCTGATAACATGAAATCCATTACATTCACACATCTTTGGTATTAAAGTGACGAAGAGTATGTGAAAACCTTCCAAACTTCATGGTTTCCCTACATCAGGGCTGCAGGACACTGCACACGTAACCACTTTACTGTCCTGCTGGAGTGAAGAGTGAGGTTTGATGTTGGTAAACCAGACTCTTCCACTTGTACCAAAAACACACAAAAAAGTAAGAAAAACTTCAATGCAGCATTCCAACAGACTCATGAAAATATTAATTAGGGCTGTTACTTTGGTAGTACAGTGGGCCATTATAAAAATAATCAAGTTAAAACTGTAAGACTCATTTTGTCAGCTGTGGAACGCTAAAGAATTGTCTGAAAACCTCTCGATACTGCCACCTTACAGTATATCCGTCTGTTGTCCCACTTGCTGTTGTAGTAAAACAGTAAAATTCTTCCGTTCCTACAGCAATTATTCCAATAATAGCCATAATGTTTTGTCAGTGGTCAATTGTTTTAACATTGTATTACTGAACCTTTGGCACATCCAAAACAGTCTTTTAACACTCATGTAGTGTCAGTCTCATTGAAAAAAAAGACTGGGTCACCAGGAAAAGTTGCTCATATTATGCTCCAAGTTAACACCTTACATTAACATTTATGAGACTGCCTAGATCACATTGCCCCACACTTTTATCAGTGTAGCGTGGCAGCAGCACAGTTCCAATGCAAGATCTACTTTGGCAAAAATCAGTGGTTATCTTTGAGCTTTCTCACGTTCACAGTTTAGTATTTCATATAACCTCGATGATCTTACTTGTTGAAGCCACAGGAATGTTGGGAAAATTAGTGGTGCTGGTAGTGCTAGCCTCAGTAGGAGCTAACATGGCTGGGGTGCTATAAGGCTCTGTAGATGCCCTGTTACTTGGTGGATGCTGGATGGTTTGGACTGAATGGCCTTCGGCAGAAGACAATGATGGCTGCCCCTCGTAGTCATGAACGTATTCGTCTTTCACCAACATGCTTGATGGAGCTGTGAAGAAGCAAACGGGTAAACTTGCAAAGCCAATCTATTTTCAGGATTTAACTACAAATTGCACTGCTACTTTCAAGCAATAACAATGCTATTAAAACTACTGGGGAGAGGATTTAACCTATATAAACATTGCTAAAGCACTCCTCTAAATTACAAATAAACACTTCCAAATCAGCAGCAAGAAATTTCAAAGCATAACTGGATGGAAAAAACAAACTGTTTATTTTGCTCACTGCTACCAAACAAGCAGTTTAGTCCCACAGTAGAAGACTCCAACAGCATTTTGTTTTCTAGTCCATCAACGTGTGACTGGACATGGTTAATAAAAGGGAAAAACACGCTTTTTGTCAAGCACCTAATGTTAATGCAGTAGCTAACAAACCAATTCCTAGTACACAAGTAAGAACATACATAAAGTTCCTATGAAAAAGGTAATTCACAAACACAGCACATAAAAAACTTTATGCGTCCCTTAAGTAATTTTAAGCAACTCCCATCCAAATTCACTAGAAACATCAAATTCACATTCAAAGACAATATAACACTACTCCATATTTAACAACGTAGCCACTAATTCAGAATATTCCACATACAGCGTAAGGAAATTACAACCATTGCCACTACAAGAGTTTACTTCTGTATATCCTACTGAGCATGTTCAAGTAAAACTCTTACACTATATTAGCTCCCACGCTCATTTTTAAAGCAGCTTTAAATATATTAAAATCTGACAGTAATTTTCTGTTTCCTGCTGCAAAAACAGTACCACTACAAGGAAACACTTATTATGTATTTAACTACTGGCTAGTAAGCTTTGATTCTGTACAAAAGGATCATTTTTCAGAAGACACAAGTAACAATGCAAATTAGCAGAGATGAGCACACAAGTTAAAGCTTGTGAAGTTAACAGTTTGTTGGGTTGTTTGGGTTTTTTGGTTTGGTTTTTTTTTTTAAGTCATTTTTGCTTGAATACTTCTAATAACATGCTAAAAACATTGGATTATTCAATTTTCCTTCTCTATGAATTTCTTCTGGAAGGAAAAAAAAAAATTAGTTTTGTAATAAAGCAGTTACCAGCTGGCTGCACAATCTCAGATTTCTGAATAATGTTCATTGGACATTTAATGTCCAATTTCTCTCAAGTTTCAGGGAGAGCGAGAATATTAGACTGCTTCATTCAATTGCATATTAATTACAGAATTTCTATTATTTTCTTGTTAAACTACTTATTAAGTTATAAGCATCTATTATTCCCAATTCAGTTAATTAGTATATCATACAGGTGCACACATTTCTGGGTGTTGGGTTTTGGTTTGGTTTTTTTTAATTAGCAGCATTCAACAGTGAGGGTTTTGTTTTTCTTTTTTGTTGGGGTCTCTAAGTTGCAGGCAATGAAAACAGAACATACCTACGAGCTGAGCTGAAGCCTCAATTTAAAGAATTTATCAATACTTGCTTCTCATATGATACTTAGTTGGTTTTCCAAAACCAGAGAGACAAAAGCATTTCCATCTGCTCTCTATACTCCCTCCCAAGGAGATACACAGGAATAAGCCATGTACATACTGAAGAGTTTAACACAGTTTGGGCACAGAGAAATGCAACAGTAAACAGAACTACTTACCAGAACTCTGTAGTGTCAGTCCTGAGAGATCTTTAAAAGGAAGAAAAAGAAAAGGGGATGTGGAGGATTATATACACAGGGATCTTCAACAACATTTGAACATTAAGTTTATAAGCCTTTACAAATTAGTACTACAGACTCTACATATTATACCCCCTCCATCACAACACAAGACTCAATGCTAAGTTATTCCTAGGAAACACATTAACTGTAAGAACTGTAAGAACTGTGTGCAAAGCCAACAGAAAGACTTAAACAAAAGCCACAAACTGTTCTTTCAAATTTGGAATAAAGGTAGAAGAATAATTCCATTAAGAAAATGGACAAGAGCATATAAGAGTAATTTATAATTAGATCATTAAAAGTTAATGTTTCTAATTTAGGCCTGTATTTTCTACACTCAAAAGGAAAACATTTTACATTCTGTTCCCACTGTTCCATTTTAAATCAAGAGTCTACTTACCAATGCCAGGTGATACTACACGCTCATAATGGTAAGGATTTACACAGACACTGTCACATTTTAAGTCAAAAGCATACTGACAATATTTAACATGCTTGAGTTCATTTTTATGAAGATCAGGCCACCTCCAAAGACGAGCGTAAATCACATGAGGGAATCCCTTGCGACCAGCCACCTAAAAAGTTAGACACAAAAGTTGATTGGGAAAGTAGCAAGACATTTCCCTTTACTTAGCAAGGAGCAAAGCTGGAAGAGGACAAACACCACCACAACCTCTCTCCATCATCAAAATATGAAAAAAAGGTGGTGTACAGTTTACCCAAGTTCTGTACTCAACAGAAATAAATTTCTATTAGGGTTTTGCTACAGTTAAGTCAACACTGTGATGCTTAAGAAAAAATATTGGATACATAATGGCAGAAGCAGAATTTGTGCTTAATGTAGTATGTATGGTCACCTTCCCCACCATGGATGATGAAGGAGCTTTGCCCCAGAAGAAGAGGAACGAGGCACTAAGCTACACTATAAGGAATTTACAAGTAGAAGAATGCCAATCCATTATATTGGAAAAAAAAAAAAAAAAAAATGCTTCTAGGGTAGACAGAAAGCTAGCCAGCAAACATGACATCTGTCCTGGAACAAGGAAATCGCAACCCAAGCTATACAGGTACAGAGTACTGACGATATAAGGCTAACATAAATCCTCAGTGCAGACTCCTTGGAGTACCTTAGCAAGGGATCATAAGTCTTTCTTCACACTGCTGACCAACACAAAGCTAACAGAAGCTTGTAGTGAAAATACCAGGATAAACAGCCGAATTTGTTACGTGACCCTGCTTTTTACTGCCACACACACACTCGTTTAGAATGGCTGATCCAACGCCTTCTGCTCCTTTTGGGAAAAAAAAAAAAAAAAAAATCAACTACTGCAGCAGTCCAGAGCTCCAGCCACAAAACATGCCTACAAATGGGGGCGAGGGGGGATGCAAGAGAAGAGCTACTCTTCCTCAACACTCTAGGATCCTGCATCACTCACTTTTGCTCCAGCTTCACTAGGAGGAAAACATCTGATTTTCACTTGTACTAACCTGAAGCCTCCCATCCAGCGTTCTCTGTATTGTAACACACTTGCTAGGATGAGCTCCATTTGTGGTTATAGCTGTAATCAAAGAATCCAATTCATCTTTTTTCTCCTTTAGCTTTTTAACTAAACTTTCAATTGCGCGTTTTGCAAAAGTTTCACTCTCTCCACCTTGTCGATGGCACATCAAGCTGTGAACAATGCTCAGACAAGCATCATTACTTGTTGGCGTGTTAGTAATAGACATATTGTCCATTTGTCACAGCTTTTTCTTTCAGATCAAATGTCAGTTTTGGGGGCTGTTATGATTTTCAAGCTGATGAACAAGAGATGATCCAAGTTAAGTGTTAGATGTACTGTCTCTTGGTAAAACCTAGGAGGAAAAAATATCTACATTAGAATTGTTTTTAACAAATTGCAGATCATGTTTCTAAGGAAGTCTGTGGCTTTTTGCTTCTTTTATTTTCAAGCTAAGTGCAGGATATTAAAAGCACATGAAAAAACTGCATTGCTTGTCCCATGATAGCTAAAACATGCTTAAGACACTGCTTGCACAGTTTTAGAGATAAGATTATATTTTTCCCCTAGTAACAATATTTAAATAAAGATTATAGTTTATATACATGTACACATAGTATGTACATATAGAAAGGTAGGGATTATTAGATGAACAGGCTCTGAATCAGGAAAGGAACAGTGACAATGATTTCCTATGTTTTATACTGGTAGGATGACACCAAGTGAAAATACTGACTGGGGATCAAGGGGCATTGATTTAAACAAAATTTGAATAGTGAAGAAGCACGAATGCACACCAGAATCATCTGTCATCTTTACTTAATAATCCTGTTCAAACAGTTCAGCCACGTTCTGACCTCAGACTACCTCTATTTCCCTTCACTAATCAGAAAGGCAAAAATTGTACCTGGCCATTAGCTTAATACATATTTATGTAAACTAGTATTGTGTGTATCTTTATACAGGAAAATCCCAACTGGCATATTTGTCTTTAGTTGTTTGGATCCAGCTTCTTCTGGATCAAGACAAATCAACTGAAGTCACTAAAAAAGCACTTCCAAATTGTCTCGGACAGAACTGTCTTAATTACACTAAATATAAGATAAGGAATAAATCCCTCCTAACACATTTGGCCTTTAAACTCCATTTGCTAAGAACTTGCAGCGGTTTCTGGTCATGAAGTCATTCTTCTCAAAGCCAGCAGACCTCATCCTTTTGAAGTTTCCTTTAATTCACAAATTAGAAGAAGAGCTGGCCTGATTTTCTCAATTCTGAATGAGCTAATTACTACGCTTTATCTTGCTTTATCCAGAAACATAGGACAGCAGGTTTTGAGCACTCACAGAAAAGTAGTCTATTGTCAAAGAGCTGCTTTGGTTGATCGAGCAGCTCTGGCTTCAGGTAGTCGTCCATTAACACCATTCTATGTGGTCTGACTTTCTTAAGACACTGGCAGCAAATACATGTAAGTGATTTTACTACGTTTATGTTTTCTGACTAAGCTTAAAATATAAGCCTTTCTGAAACTAACATGTTGTTCTCAGCAATGTAAATAAAATAGATTTGACTTCAATAGTTATGGAAAAAATGTTTGTTCACATTATCTGGGGAACACATCCAGTCAAAGACCTGTTACTGCACTGGAATTTTCCATGTTATTAGAGGTACAGTAGTAGCAGCTATTTTTTGGAAACAAATGCGTTGCACAAAAATAAGAGTGGGATGTTAATTTATAAAGTTAACGCATCACACAAATTACAGTGTGAATGCATGGCTTCCCTTCTCGTACAAGGAATATTGTAACACAAATCCAGCACAATTATAAAAGGAAACAAAGTCTTCCCTATTTAATATTTTCTCCAATTTCAACTGGAATACAGCATGCTTTGGTATACTTGGAAAAAAACACATTGCAAATCCTTGCCCCCCACTCCATCTTCAATAGTTTTCTTCTTTTGTAAGGATGCTTCAGGACCTAATTTCTCCCAAAGGAAAACAATTACCTAAAAGTTTGAGTAACATCATTTTACCTAGCTATAAAAGTTTCTATCTTATTGCTACGTTTGTTTGCGCTTCAACTCAAGCCTCTTTTAAAAGTTGAGCTTAACCTGCCAGTCATTCTCCATGGCAACTCACACTCACATAAATCCATAAAAGCTTGCCAGCTAAAACAGAATAGAACATCATTTTCCTTAAATATAAAACAGCGTCCCAGATTGATATGCATAAGTAATCATAAATAAGTGACTTGATAAAGCTATTAGCCAAAAGAGCTTTAAATAAAGAGATGCTTAAAATTAGACATGCAGCTCTATCTTCTACACCCCTAAAACCATGAATGAGAATTTTGCTTGCTGACTTTCAGAAGACTGAGATCAAGCAAATAAATCCTTATTTAAGTGGAATGATCTTCAGAAATGTTGAGTCACCCCTCAGCTGCCACTGCGCTCAATAGGAGCTTCTGACTGTTCAGCACTTTTGAAAGCCAGGCCACTTGTTTAGGATTTTGAATACTGTTACACACTGCTGGTGCGTAACTGCACGGTAATTCAGGAGCCTCCCTTAAAAGCCCCCTCTACAGAAATCCTGTATTTAATCTCGCAATTTTGATCCCCAGAAAAAGGGGGTGAGGTCAGTGGCTATCTATCTGGCACGTACTGATAAATGCTGCAACATATTTCTTCTGAAGTACCAGAAGCATTTTACAGACAAGCCAAGTTTTTACGTTCCACAAATTTAGTTTCTCATGAAATAGCTCTACAAGCCTATCTTTGACTGAGTCACACATTCAAGAGGTGCCTTAACACCTTCTTACTATATTACTTTCATGTGTGCAAATAAAAGCAAAATGCAATCTTAATGCGTTGTATTTTTAGAAGATAGCCTTTGAAGATAAGGTTCCAGCATGCCCTCAGACATAGAGTGCTAGATGTTCTGCAAAACAACAGCATGCTTGTGCGATTTAACATTTACTTGATGCGAGCACAAAACTTCGAATTTGTTCCTTAGCACACCCGCCGCCCAAGTAGGTGATCCCACGCTACAGCTCAAGCTTAGATTTATGGTGGAATAGGTAGGGCCAAATCTATTGAGCAAAGATCTTCTTACTTCCCTCCACTCAGGGATTTCACAGAAACAGCAATGGGCGAGAGTGCGCTTTGGGGGAAAAGGGGCAGAGAGAAGAGACAGGGACCAAGAGAAAAGCAGCAGCAGGAGACAGTGCTTGTAGTGAAGCACTCGGCTTCACCTACCAAGGAACAAAAAGCTATTTCTCTCCCTTCTGCTATAGCGGGATGCGAGCAGAACACAGAAGAAAAAAAATAAATGGGACAAGCTAACCTAAAATGCTATCAAGTTACAAAGTTATAGAGAAGTATCTCATTATGTTATAGAAAGTAATTTATTTCAATAACTAAATATTAAGAGGTATGTTACCAAACAAGTGAACAACAGCTAGTGTTATGCAATAGTCTTAAGTACTGGAACAAGAATAAGATCCTCTAAAGAGGAGATAAATCTCAAAGACAGAAGACATTAAGATTGCCGGGTAATTAAAAACACCTCTGATGATCTGTAGCGAACCCACTGCTATCTCAGAGAACCACTAATTGAAACTCTTCATTCAAGACTGATGCAGACTTGAACAAATACCATAATTCTTCCATACACCCTACTTCCCCATGGCTGCCTTGCTGAAGGGTGATGTATCTCTTTAGCCTGTGCAATGAAATTCAAAACGTGAAGCAGCTGTTCAAAATTAAAAATGCAACACTGGTGCCACATGCCTCATTTTCACATCTGTGGATAATTCTGCCAGAAATGGTTACCTGAACAATATAAATAGATTCCAAAAACACAGGCATCTATAATAGTATGCTACCTCATATAATTAAAATCAAACATATTATTGCCTTAGCTACGTGGAAGTAACATTACTGAGCTCTCACACTAGTGCCCTCATTGCACTTGCATTTATCTCACGGGCAGGAAAGCAAAACAAGCACCATACTAACTCAAACTATTCCACTGTTCTCAGATCAACTGCTACATTCCCTCTCTCAAAACGGCGATCATTTTACTAGCATGACTAGAGAACAGAGACCGGGTTTAATGTTCAGCATCTTCTGCAAAAGCTGGCTCAGAGATCCAGGAGAACATTCCTGTTTGTGGAAGCAAGGTGCTGCTGATCAACTGGAAAAAACCGAGCAAAGTACAGAAAGCAGACGAGATCTCACCCAAAGGGATAATCAATGCATTTACGGAACAGAAAATTAATATTCCACTTTGTTTGCCAGTATCTCTTCAGCTGCACCAGCAAGATAATATTATAAGCCAGCACGGCTTAAGAACAAGTGCTTTTACATGCCAAAACCCACGACTTCCAAATATTTGCAGCAACTCTTCAGGCAGCATATTAGGCATTTAAGAGATACAATCATTTGGAAGGCCTCACGTGAGGCCTGAGAGTTGCTGAGGTGTATTGCAATTTGAAATTCTTCATCAAAAAAGCATGCAGATGCACACAGATGTAGGCAGACTCATACGCGCGGTCTGAAGAAGGTACAAGGGTTTTAGAAAGAAAAAAAGTTCTTGTCCTTTTCATGGTTAGAAAAAACAGATGGACTTGATTTTCTTGCTTTTACAGAGGTATTACTACAGTCGTACAGAAGCTCAAATGAGACATAAGGGCAGGGGCTGCTAAAAAAATACAAAAACTTCACCTAGACCCCCATCAATGTTCCCCCAGCCATTCAGCCAAGCAAATTTTGAAACATCTGAAAAATCCCTTCCTCCAAACAATTCCCACTTCCAATACTCTAACGCTGTTGAAATTTGCCAAGAAGTTACAAATCCAGATTTCTTAAAAAGAAGAACTCACATTCTTTTCTACATGCGAAGAACAACCTTAAATGAATACTTTTTAACACTCACAAGTCACTTATCTTCCCCCTCTCCTCCCACAAAAGCCACGCTTTGCGATTTGGGGAGAACAATCAACCCCAAACAAGAAAGGGAAATAATAGGCTTACGCAGACAAACCAGGCGGTTATGGATGGAGCTGGAAGTCAGGGACATAACCCAAAGGAATATGATCCAGGCAATCAGCAATCCAACAGCTTGGGCAAGACGGTTAATCCAGGCCCAACGCTGATACGATACGCTACCCTATTCATTTACAGTAGGGTTTAAGCCAATCGCAGCTGCGGAGGGATCAAATTCACCAAGAAACTCAGTCTAAAAATGTGACAGTCCAAATGCCACCGGATAATTACTTTAAGATATGGGCAAAAGGCCAAAACCCCCTCCATGTCACTTTCTTAGCATGTGTTTGTTAAGTTTCCACAGCAAACCAGGTATTTTCCAAACAAGAGACAACCTGAGACTCTTGGAGACTTCATTATTTGCAGGACAAACTACATGAGAAATCGTGTGATTAGGAGTGATCAAGTAACACTTTGTTTTAAAAACTAAGCTGCTAAGAATTGTGAAGTGCTGTATTTAAAGAAAAAAAAAAAAAAAAAGAAGTTAAAAAATACAGCACAGCCTTGGCACAACTGGAAAAAATGTTCCTGGAGGTGTCAGGGCAGCAATCGCTCTTTGAAAAGCTTTTGATGGAGAAAGGGAAGCAGTCTTTCAGATCAGAAAAAAAAAAAAAAGAGGTTCCAAATACAGATGTGGTGCTGAACATCCAGAGATGCTGGTGGGGAAGACTGATAAACATGTCAAACAGGGGAGGCAGGGGAACATGCAGCATACACTGACAGATCAGAAGTGAAGGAAGAATGCAGAATAGGTTTGCAACCGCATGCACAAGAAGCCTGAAATAAACAGTTGTGGTGGAAATCCAACCAGTCTGCAAAGGTAAAATCAAAGAAAAAAAGACTTTACATGTACTAAGTATCAGATGACACATTCGGGGTTCAGGAAGCCTTTAAACAGCAAGGCTGAGATAGATTTGCTTTCTCTTCCTACAAACTGATCAGATAACAGTCCTGTGTCACCTTAGAGCATTTCAAATTATTGTCAATACACTATCATTGTAGGTGCCTTCCAACGGAACTATTCTATTCTAAATAATAGCAACACACACTTTTAGCAGCAGTTATGCAAAAATGCTCTATGATACACGTAAATATATAAGCCTGAGAATTTTTAGTGCTGGTATATCCCTGTATAAGGGTTGGTGTTACAAACTTGTACAGGGATGCTAAAGACAGTAACGTAAGGCAAGTTAGTGTGTCTAATGGCATTCACCAGGTACAATATATCATTTCTATCTACACTATGAATCTTAAGATAACTTGGCCATTATCCATTGTAGCATACTGCAGAAGGGTCTAAGCAAGTCAGCAAATTTGCAGGTAGATTATCTTTTGTGACAAGCCATGATTTAAGTGAATATTACCACTATGGCCTTCAAAAAAAAAAAAAAAAAAAAAGCCTCATATAATCCAACCCTCCAGGTAAAAAAGAAAATATAAACATGTATATTGCAGTAACAAAGACCACACCCCGATCAAGGCCGATGGAGCCTTAAAATGTCAAAGGCAAAGAGGTACAGTCTGCAATTCTGGGGAGTCATATACTGGGGCAAGGAGGGAAATGAATTAATGCAAAAAATATCCTAATGACCATAAACCTATTTCCAAGTTGCATAAGGTAATTTTTGGACAAATGTATCTAAGAAAAAATAAGAATTGTTTGCTTGAAGCTGCCACTGATGCTCCGGGAGCACGATTTACCAGTAACAGCCATCCCAGTCACAGATTTCCAGCATTTTGATACCAGGCAGTAATGCAATGCTAACGAACTGGCTAATTAGAATAGTGTACGAATTGACATCTTGCTAGAACATTTCACGCGAATAAAGGACAAGAATGGCTCTTGCATAAGCTGTTGCCTCCAAAATTAGACAAACACAAAGATGTCAGAAAAGCAGCATATACATTTGATAGCTTTTAACCACTGAAACATTACTACAGAGTTTTGCTGTTCAATAATGCAGTGGTAGAAGTTTTATGATAAACATGATAAAGAAAAATCCATAAACCAATAAAACAAAAGGCAGCTTGTGATTTGATGAAGATATGAATAAGTGATTAAACTGCAGATACTTTCCAGCACATTAGACTATTATCTACTTGCCCAAAGGGTGAACAGGAACAAAATGTTTGTAGACATAAGAACAATTAGCATTAAAGAGCAAGAGACAGAGTACTGAGAAGGTACTACACTCACACTGTTCTGTACAGTAAGAGCTAACATTCCCCAGAATACTATTTTTGTGCGTGTATCTGAATCATCAGTATCAATTCTGCTCATCTCACTGTCAGTAGCTACAAAAATTTAAGACACATGACAGCATAAAAGGAGCTGCAGAAGAGTTTTAAGACAACTCTGAGTGGCAATCCTTTCATCTTAACATAAATCCACAGCTAAAAAGTATGAGCAGCCATTTCTCTGTGGAAGAAACTGATCTGATGTAGCTGCTCAACTGCAGCTCTCAGCATCTTCACTCCTCTCAGTTTCCACCTGTGCACTTCAACTGCTTTCAAAAGCACTTAAAAAGGCAACAGACTGATCCTGTGAATGGAGCAAACATTCCTGCTGCACAAGGTTCTGGGTTTTTTAATCTCGTTCAAGAAGCTAATACAACAGTAAAAGACACATCCAAATCCTTGTCTTTGAATGTGTGGGGGGCAGGACACGATGAAAAAGGTAGCACTACTATGCTGATGTGACTACATATGCACACGTTTGAAATCCTAGAAAGTTGCATTTTTCACTCTCTCTACTTTTTATTTTTGAGAAAGCATACAGCTGAAAAAAACTCCTCTTTTCAATACAGGCTTCTGTATGGTCAGAGAAGGAAGACCACTGCACGTTACACCACAGAAGTGGGAAGGGCAGTAAACTCCTCTACAACTAGGTCTATTTCCACAAGAGAGATCTAGGTACCTCGCACTACCTCATCTCTGAGAGGGCACCCTTGGTGTCCTACCAAGCAAGAGGTCATCCCCTCCTCATCCTAGCACCCTGGGTTAAGGAGAGGACGAAACCCTGGGAATGGCAGGAGAGACCACATTCAGAAAGCAGGTGGTGGTGAAAGTCCTTGCTGTAGGAAGACGGAGCAAACCTGAACTGAACTATTCCTCAGAGTATCCTGCAAGACCCATCTTCTTGCAGAAGGCTTCCTTCAACAAGGACAAATAGTCATTTGTCAAAACCTCACAAACAGAGGAAACAATTGTGGCTACGCCAAGCAATAAAAGGAAGAGTCAAACCTTCCTCGGGCAGAAGTGGTGTGATTTTTCACTTGTACGTAATGCTTCGATACCCTAGCAATAGGTGTATTAGATAACATCTGTTCTTTATTGTAATCTGCACAGGGATAATGTTCTCTGCATTTGTTCGAGCTAAAAAAAAAAAAAAAAAAAAAAAAAAAAATCACCACTGGGCAACGCAAGCATGGAAAATTCCAGCCCCAACCAAAAGTAGAGTTTTTCACAAGGTTAACAACATAGGAAAACAGAGTCCTAAAATTCCAGCAGGACCTTAACAACAGCACGGCGAAGGCTGCTCCTCATCAGGACTGACCGATCTGCTCTCAGCACCTTTGTTCTCCACTAAATCTGTTGATACCTCTCAAAACTCACATCCCTATTGTGTTAGCTGCGCTTGAATGCATTATGTAAAGAGCCATGTACTTAAAAAAGAAATTCTAATCAGTTTGAGACACTTACTGCTTCTCTTTAGGCTTCAGCTCTTTGAAATAAAGTTTCTATATCAATATTAAACACACATGCTTATGCAACAAGCAAATCAAAAGAGGTTCATGAATGCAAAGTGAGAAGAAACTCCTTCCAGTAGCAATCCGGCCAAGATAAGAGAAGGGCTAGAAGGACAAGTTGCCTACTTATCATGACGCTAGAGTACGAAAACAGGTTTAGTTTTATAGGGCTGTATAGCTATTTCAACAACCTTGCACGGAATTACCTCCATTACTGAACGAAGCAAAAACAGTACAAGAGTCTTACACTTTAAAGGATGACAGCTATCGCAGAGTCTGAAATCCCTCCTGCCTGTTGACAGTGGCACACCATTCCTAACCAAGATAATTTGAGAAGCAGTGGTAAAAGACACCACGATCCTACTCCGACCATATATGTTTGACAACAATTGGTTTGCAGTAGTAAAATTTGGGCTCTAAGTAATAACACACCTAACCCACAGCCAGATTACCCCATAAATTAATGAGCCTTCCGTGGTAAAACCTTAAGACTCAACTACGCAGCAAGTCACAAACCTCCCCAAAACCCCACACCCCCAGAAACGGGTATGGGAAGGAAAAGCAGTAAGTCAAGAAGGAATAATCTTTAATTAACAACCTTTGTTCTGAGCAGCCCCGCGCTGTCTGAAAACCAGCTAAAAGCACCGTTCCTTGTTATTGCAAATAAGATGGCAGATTTCAAAGAACTAAACGCGAAGCGGCTCACGCAAAACCACCCAGGGCATCTTCCAGCGTGCGGGAAGAGAGCACGAAGAGAGCGGTCCCCACGAACGGCAGCGGGGCAAAGTTTTAACTTGGGGACAGGCCGGCTGGAGGGCCTTTAGAGAAGGGCACCGAGATTTAAAAAAAAAAAAAAAAACCAAAAAAAAAAAAATACTAAAAGTTTGGGGGCTACACATTGACCAC
>JAOBAS010000072.1:81532707-81555002 GCA_025311575.1 Elanoides forficatus | reverse complement strand
CCGTGGGTTTTGGGGTTTTTGTTTTTTTTTTTTTTTTTTTTTCAATAGGTCTGTGAAAATACGGGGGTAGATCCTCAAGCCTCGTTACAAAGGAGCGTTTTACAAGCGCTGGGGGACAGCCAGGTGTTCGAGAAAAGGCGGCTTTGAGAGGAAAAAATCGCAACTGCTTCACCTGCAGCCTCTTGTTGCGGATCACGTGCAAGGGGCTAAAAAGGGAAAAAAAGGTAAATAATGTCGGCGACGTAGGCAATACCGATTCTGTACAGGGCAAGCGTTCGTTTTTCAGAATAAACAAAATCAAATTAATTTAAGCAAAGGGAATGCATTTTACTAAGAAAATAGAAGACCGGAACACACATTTCAATAGAGTGACAACATTATAAAGGAGAAAAAAAAAATCCCCAACCAGTTCACATTTAAGTACAATTTTAGTTTCAGCGGAGCAACGACCCGCCCAGGTAAAGTCAACCCCTGACAGACAGGCTAGAAGTGTGCTCACAAACACGCCAGCAGACTTAGGTTTATTTGTGTAAGGTAGATATGTTCAAGATAGAAATAAATGTAAATAGACATTTTATTTCTTGACAAACTGGCCATCTTACTATGTTTGTAAAGTCCTAAAAGTATTTCTATTTCCATTTTTTGTTAGAAAGGAGCTCCTTGAAGGATGAGTAAGTCAAAGTCAACGGTACTGGGAGAATTAAGTTCAATCCAGCACCCGCTTCGTGTGCGGGGAATATAAACGCACACCATAGGGTTCCTGCACCGCAAGTCCAACATCTGACATGAGACAGCTTTTTCCATGAGCTGTAGCCACGGTCCACCGTGCCACCAGGTACCGGATTCCCCATGTCCCATCTAGCTGTTAGCACATCTCCCTCTGGAGCAGGCACAAGTAAGCTGCATCGTCACCGAGTGCTGCGATTCGGGAAGCGAGGGCAGGAAGCAGAGGTCTAAAGCATGCTGGATTTTCCTTGCAGACCACCCAGACCATCTGCAGGCTTTCCTATACCATGGTAATGTGTATTTCGGGAGCAGGTAGGTAGGTCAAGGTGGATCCATACAGAATTAGATGTCCCTTCACCAGCCGCAACTGAATTACATTGCTCAAATTCAGCTGTCAAGTGGGTGCAATTAGAGCTTTGCTCTAGATTTTCTCCTTGCTCCAGTGTTCAATGTAACACCAGTCCCTGCTGATTACGTACAGCTGTTATGAAACAGGATAGCAGTATACATCATCTTAAAAAGAGTCCAAAAACAACAGTGGTTTTCTTAAACTCAGGAGTAGCACGCACAGCTGAGAGAACTGGAGTCCAAACTGTACTGTTCTTACAGTCCAATCTGAGAGTCTTGTAGATACCTTTATCCAAATGACAGAAGTGCTCAAATCTGCACCTTTGAAGTCAAGAAGACCCGGAGCAAGCCCCAAATGAAAGATGACAACTTGGATTTACTTAGGTCCAGAGTCAGCTGAACCAAAATTCACAGTTGTAGCTGTACAGTAGTGATCCCCACTCTCCTACAGGAGTAGTCACCAAATAGAGCTGCTAACGAAAAACTAAAAGGTATATCATTTATCTTTGCAGTTACTACCAGAGGAGTGTGACAAAGAGTTACTTTGCTCCCTCCTGCAAAACAGCATGCTGGAAACAACAGTACAGGGAAGACACACACCTACCACAGGAAACCTGTTAAACACCAGTCTGCAAGTGTTGCTCTGTTTTAAGCTTGGCGAACAAACACAATATCATGAAACATCACTGTTCACAAACATAACCAAGAACTTATGCGAGGAGTCACATTTGGGCTTTAAAATATATTAGACACAACATTTTAATAGTCTTCCTCTAATGTCAATTGTTGGCACGTGGGCACATGCTTTGGGAACGTACAAACCTTTAACATCTTTGAACAAGAACACACATAGTTGATAAAAAAAGGCTATGCTCCCTTAGCTACCTTTCTTCTCCTCCCCTAGACATTTCTATACATTGCTGCCAAGAGGCTCAGTCCTGCTCCTGTTGATTTTAAGGAAGTGAGTCTTGGAACAGTCCTGGAAAAGACTCAGTGGGAGTTTCTGATCCTCTCGCAAGTGTTCTGTACATCCAGAATAGTATCCTCACAGAAGAGACATGGAAGACAGACTTAAATTACCATTTGGAGGGCAAAAGTCACCAGGGCTGTGTGAAGAGCTAGAACACTTGTCATCCTTTAGGTGATATATTTCTTAAGGAACAGTATAAGCTTAACTTACGCTATGTAGCATTACAAAATGCGTCCTGGTGACAACTTTTTCCCTTTGCATACTATGTAAGAGAATTTTCTGTATAGGTAAAGATTGGTAAATGCTATTGAATAAACCAGCAAACAGAAAAAATCAGGTTAAGTAGAATACGAAACAGAATACTGTGGTTCCTTCCTAAGTGGCAAGATGAGCAGTTGTAATTAATTCAAAGATTAATTAGATCTGAAGAATATACAAACCCAAAGATGAATCTATGTATTTTATATTTAAAAAAAAAAACTGAAAAAGGTGAAATGCACTTAAAACTTTGTGAGCTGACGTGTTACCTGTTGCCAACAGAAAACAACGGCTGTACATTAAAGGTAAAATTCCTCCATGTCTGTACTGTAAGCTACAGATGATCCACAGAACCTGATTAAACAACATCCACAGGGGCGTATGCACAGATAAGTCCAACTAGTATCGCTTAGCTGCCGTAACTGGGACAGGTTAAGAGAGAGACAGTCAGGCCTTTTCTACTCTACAGCTCCCATACATCTGCAGCCCCATCAGGGCAGGGCTCTATTGTAAATGGAGCCTCCGAGTCAGTTAAAGACTGGTTTTTCCTCACCTGTGCAGTGGGATTTCCAGAAAAACTATGCAGGAACATTTGGACTTGGGAAAATCCCACTGCTGGCTAGTTCTAACAATCCCTCTCGGCATCTGCTTAAAGACAGCAGGGAGCCAGTGCCAGGAAGGGAAAGGACTGCATTTCACGAAACAGGCACCTTGCCTCGGCCTGACAGCAGCCACTGCAAATTTCCTATGCGGGAGCTCCCTTTGGGAACCGAAATCACTCTTGCCCAAAGCAAGACTCCTGCTGTGCGCAGGTAATGCCATTTTCCCATGTCAGGTTTTCCTGAGTACTATCAATGCCCACTGATTATAGACCATGACTGCACTTCTTGCCTGAAAAAAAATAATCAGACTGAAGAGATGGATGTAGATCTTTATTTTTTAAGACAGAGTTGTATTTACAGACCGACTGCCCTGCCTCTGTGATCATTCTCAGCCGGGACACAAGATCAGTGCATGGGATATTTTTGTTACTCCTCTGCCTAATTAGTATGTTGGCAGAAGCGAGGAAGTGTGCGTTCCCAATATACTTGAATCCAATGATGCAGAACTCCACTGACACGCTGCAACAGGCTTCAGCTAGAGTTGAATTTTCAGAAGGTAAAAATAATTTGTACACTAAATAAATAACTCTTCAGTAAGATCACAAATTTAAATACAATAAAAACGAGGCATAGCAAAAATAGATGAAAAAAGCATTCTTTGTAAAAACATCGTTATGTGTGTGTTGGTCTTTTTTGTACATATACTTACATATACAAGTTGCAAACCACGTACGTCGCCCAACTTGGCAATGTAGCATTTCAAGCCTCACCAGACAGCGCTTTACCACAGTTTGAATACACATCACTATTTTCTGTGTTTATATAATCAGTCTTCTTTCCTCACTTAAGTAAAGCCTTCCCAAAGTTTACTGTTCTTTTTATCTAATACATGAACTTAATTTTAAAATCAGAGACTAGGCAGTAAGCAACAGAGACCATGTCTAAGGGGGTACAGAGACTATTTTCCCTGTTCTATTTTGGGCCTATTCTGTGGAGACTGCATTTTCCAAAATAAATGAGGATATGAGAGAGGTGCTTGCCATGGGTAAATCCTGAGCAAGCTTTACTTCATCTCTTTGGATTCCGGCTTCAAGTTTGCCAGTATAGCCCTTTTACATCTATCTTTTTTTTTTTTTTTTTTTTTAATCCTTTTTTGCCTTGATACAGCAAACTATGGAACAGCACGTAATATTTATTTCTGTTCCCGACATACCATTGTTCTTGTTACAGAGGCCAGATTTAGAGAAGTCACAGACTGTAACTATCACTGTGTGTCCTTGCTTGCTAATACAGAGTAATGGAGGGCACTCAAACCTGATAGGAACAAAGTGAAAATGAATGCACATTGTGGTATCTGTATCAATGTGCAGTACTATTCATTCCAAGGAAAAAGTCAACTCGCAATTTTTGTTTTCACACAAAACCCCTGACAAATCAAACCTGTAAATGGAGTGAGGAAGATGAAGTGATCAGCTTAGAGCTTCTAAGTATTAGATCTTTCGAGTCCTGTATTCAAACTGAACTGAATATACTGGACTGAGACCACAAGAAACATTCCAGTCAAACTTCTGTAAATGTCTGTGTCAATAGCTGCCTGTAACGCTTTCTGTTTCAGCTTCATCAGCTGCCTGCGGGGGGGTTTGTTCGAAGTGGCAAGTGAGTCCATTTAAGAGTTTTTGAGTCGGTGATGTCATGAAAACATCACACACAAGTCATTTTGTGAGAACAAGGGTATGCAAGGGAGAAAACAATTTAGCTTAGAAGAAACAGAACCCTGGAAAAAAAAAAAAAAGAAACAAAAAATCCTTTGGTAAATCACCTTGGAGTCCACTGCAGAAAATCTCCTTGTAAAATCTCTAAAAGATTTCTGTAAATTACTTCAGATCCTGCCTTTATATGATAGAATTTATTATGCAACAGCATAGCTTTCTTTTTAAAAGCTATTAAGTGATTAATATTATTTTCAGGCTTTCCCAAGGATAATTTTAACTAGTTCACATTTTTCCTGATAACACATTTCACACAGCGATAAAAACACAAAATACAAGCATTGCTGCAGATTCCACTGCAGACTGCGTGCAGACCACACTGCTCCTCGACGCACAAAGAAACAGAGCAGCCAATGCCACAAGAAGTCTGGACATGGGCATCTTCAAACATCAGACAAAACAGAAAGCCCATTAGACTGTTAAATTTGTGTTAAGCTGTCCTTTTTTTTTTTGACAAATGCTCTCTGGTGATGTCACAGATAATACAGTGTGACAACACTAGGACGATTAGAAGACTGATTATTAAAACCAGAAATAAAATCATCCTGGAAATCAGCAGTGATGAGAGAGCTATAGTTCATCATCAAATGCATGTAGCTAAAACATCAGTAATAGAATTCTTTAGTGTGGTGCTGGCTCTAAGCTAGAAATGCAATGTCATTATTTAAATTAATTTTGGAGAGCTCTCTCATTCCTGTGACGGATGCCATCATCCATACAGTTTATCAGGTACTTGGAAGAGTGGAGAGAAATCTACATCAAGTGAAGAACAGGGTAGAAGGGAAAAAAAAGACAACAAAATGAGCAAAAATAAATTACAGGACTCAAAGATAATGACTTAAATTGGTCTGAAAAAGGGATCCCTGCAGAGTAGAAGATACTGTCTGAGGAGTGCGATTTTCTGATGCATCAGTGAACCTTAGATTCAGGCCAGTCATACACATCTGGCATGAAGGATTCGTATTCGTAGGTCCAAACCTTTGATCGAATGTAACGGTTCTTGTCTGCAGGTTCAGGGTAATGGAAAGCCATGTTGTTTGCGTACAAAAACTCCATAACCTGAAAAGTTAAATCATGACGCAGTTTGTGCCTTTTACTACATTCACATAACAGCCACGCTTCCACTGCAATATGTTCAGGACTCACCAACTGGATAAAGACAAACACCAAAGTCTTTTAACAATTCCTGAATGCCTTACTGGGGATCTGAAAACTTAATTTCAGAAATCAAAGGAGCATAATTTTGGCCCATCATCACTGCCAAACTGAAGCATCCAACAAGTTCAGAATTTTTCTAAGCGTCTCTTATTAAAGGCACAAAGAACTGGGTATTTTGTGCCCAAGCACCTAGCGTTTAAGGGTCATACTGTGCAATTCAGCAGGTTAATGTATACATAGAACACTTTTAGTACAGTCCACTTTTATGCTTCATACTCACCTTGACAGCAATATAAATAGAAACTTCCCTGATATTAGACAGTGGAGGATAAAGTCTTCCTTGGGCAAGTTCTTCATCGGTCAACTGTTCTGCCAACGCCTGAGTTCGAAAAACAAACAAGTTCTATTTACTGCATCCCGAATGGGATCAATAACATGGCACCTGAGAGAAACAAGTTCCAGTGTTCTTACTACTAGAGTGCTCCCAAAGCACTAGAATAGGGCAGTCAACGTCTCAAAATTCTCAAAGATCAACTCTTCAATCTGTGCCCATATCAGCAAATTCTGCTTCTAAGCATTTAGCAAAATAAGATCCTATTTTTTTTTGGAGGCTGAACTACCCATAACCACGGAAGTTATAAGACCACATGGTGCCTGCAGGCCTGCCCAAGTGTTTGGCCAGTTGATTCCCTGGCTACTCCAATGTGGTACGTGCTCCTGCTCCAGAGTGGAAAGGCAGGAGAGGACGGGAGCCTGGGGGCCACGTGCATCCCTGACCCCATCGCCAGCTGAGGAACCCAGAGTGGGGAAGGAGGAGGAGGCAGGCCTGCTGCCAGACCAACGAGGCTGGGAGGCAATTTACACGTGGACAAGATTTCCTATTTGGGTCTTTGGTTTCTGGATGAAAAAAATCAAAATTGCAATGGAAGCTGATACTTTTCACAATTTTGTGTGATCAAAATCCATATATTTTCTTCCACTGGGGAGGGATAAAACCAACAGAAATCAAACAGGAAACGAGAGTTTGAGCAAGATTTGACAAATTGCCCACCATGTCATCCACCATCACATCAGAAGCCACAGCCTACTCTGCTTCCACACTTACCTTAGCAGCCTCTAGGAAAACCTTATCACTAATATGTCGAACACTGCTGAGGATCACAGCGAGAGCCACGCCTACAATAAAATTATTGCCAATTAGGGCCACATCATTTTATAATATGCAGCCTGCTGCCAAGAAGCTGCGAGTCATCTAGAATGTTATTTTTAAAAATCTTCCCATAGCTTTCTACACACATTCACAAAACTATTACCATGTGTGCTAGTCATTTACTGTAATAGGTGGCTTTTGACAAGGGGTTGGAGCTTAGCAGCTCAGGGAGGAAAGGGAGAGAAAGGGGAAGGCAGAGAAATATCCCTAGTGCTTCTTTTGTACCCTCACTTGTGCAGACGTAACTTCAAGAGGAGCATACTGACACTTATTTTCTCCTTCCTCCCAAAACAAGCAGAAGAACCCATAACGCGGCAGCTTTCAACACCTTTAATAACACCCTTTTGTTTTCTTAGAAATATGCAGTTGGATGAGCTCACTGTGTGCATGTCGCATATGTAGCTACACATGCCTAACATCCATCCTTAACTGATTTTTCCTTCATTCATTCTTCTGATTGTGTTCTCAGCTTTAAATGCTGGTAGCACCTCTTTGTGCTGCTTCACTAACTGTGCCTAGTGTAGCAAGGGAACCCAAGAAGACGTGCCAATAGCCTGGTCTTAAAAGATTAAAAGCCAATTTTATTGATTACCTGGAAAAATATAGGCATTGTTTCCTTGGCCTGGTTTGAAGGTTCTTCCATCTTTCAGAGTCACCAGCTCAAAGGGACTGCCACTGGCAAACAAGCAACGGCCCTGTTAAACAGAGGAGTAATCGCAGTCAGGCAGCTTCTGAAGAGCCAACGGTATGGAGCAATACAGTCATTATGAAATACAGGGACACCAGAGTCCTACAGCTCCCAGTCAGCTCTAGGACTGAGTCAGGAAGGTACTCGAGTACGCAGCCAAATGCAAAAAGGCAGACAGCCCTGCTGAATGCAACTGGATTCAAGCACATACTTAAATCCCTTGCTGACTCAATTTCTACAATCCCAGAATGACAACAACCAAACCCAGCCTTTCCAGCAGGGCCTGGAACAGATACAAGAATCAGTAAGCATCTGCATGTTTCTGCAGCTGCAGCACATGCAATGTTTCTGCAGCAAACATCTGGAAAGCCAAAGAGGCAAGCATACACATTGAATCATGCAGCTTTCTAAGGAATGGAAGCAATCTATTTGTTTTATCATTCATTGTTCTTTAACACAGCAACGACTTGGAGGAACTACTCACACACAGAATAAAGTACTTGTGTGTTAACCGTTATTATAACCATTACCATGTATCAGGAACCACGGCCACAAGCCGGGACCCACCACTGTCAGGACTGTACAAAGACAGCTAATAATGGCCACTTCCAAAAGAAGACTGAAATATAAAGTCCAATAACAAAAGGGCACTTGTTTACTGATGAGTGGGAGGGTGAAGGGAGGAACTGCTGTATCATAGTTTTATTGCTGAGAGCTCCGAGAGGAGTAAATAATGCAGTTTGCTTACCCTTCCTTTGAAAAGATTTTAATGTGAACAAAATATTACAACAAATACAGAGTTTGGAGTGTGAAATATACCCTCCAGATAAATGACCCTTTCCTCAAGCAGTAAAACCCCTATAAGCAAAAAATCTTGACTTTCTTTTGAGTAACAGGTTTAAAACATTATTTTAAAATATTTAAGGCTCCTCAGGACCACCACATTTGAGAACAAATTACCAAAGAAGCTAAAGACTCAGGAACTATGTTTGAATGTTAGGGCATACCCATTACAATAGCCTTTTTGTGCAGGAAGCAAAACATATGGATGCATTTGAGGACAGGACCACAAGACAATGAAAATAAAACACAACAAAAGCCCCCACAATACACAGTGGCAGAGGGCACTAATGTGCTTTTACAGGTGCCATCTAGTGGAAAAAGAATAAAGAATAAAAGGTTAGCAATGATACCTTCGTCTCTTTACTAACTTCCTAGTTTAGCCTAAGATTTCACACCAGCCAGGATTAGGCTGTTTTGGAGGCCAGGAGACACATGGGGCTGACAGCTCTGACCCCTAACTGCCTCACAAACTTTGTTAGTTAAACAACAAAGTAAGTAAAGTCAGAGAGGATTTTCTAGGTAACTACTGTGTCTTGAAGGGAAAAACATTACACATTTGGAAGGGCAAACTATGGGTAAACTGAGTACATTTCAGAAAACTAAAGAGCATTATGAAAACAAACATCAGATATGGAGAAAAGTCTAGAGAGCCAGAAACATTACAAAATTTATTAATAAGGACTGGAACAAAATTACACCCATTCATTTACTGACCAGTAATATTTATTTGGACATGTGGACAAATAAAAAGACATATGGATCCAATACTGGAAAAAAACAAAGATCCTCTCTCCATTTGGCACAAACTTTTAAAATAGCACTATGCTCACACAGCTACTTCAGTGAAGACACATTACCACACGGGAATGCAACCAGCACTGTCTTGCTTCTGCATCTGACAGCAACAACTACCCTGAGGTCCAACTCCTTGGGACTCAACACACAGCCATGGGAAACAAGTGAGTCTCTTCCCTTAAAACATCTATTGCTCTGCTGATATTCTATAAAAAGTGCAAGCAAAAACTCTAATAGTGCTTCTGACCTCCTTCAGCCATCAGAGATGCCAGCAGTTTTTACATTTATTTATGCCAGCTAAAGGCTTGGCTGTATAACTAACTCTTGTTTACTTTCTATCCAAGATATTGGAATTTAATTCTCTATACTGAAACACTGCCCAACTCACTATTCCGGCTAATGGAAGATACCCGAGAGATATTAAACCATCTTCATTTAAAAGTGTTCTCATTTACTATTAAAAGCTAAGGTCCAGAGGCTGTAATTCCTGCCTAGGGCTCACTCTAGACCTGCAAATCTCTGTAGCAAGAGTTCCCTCCAAGCTGATGGGCCTAGTAACATGGAAAAGAATCTGGGTGCCAACTGGAGACAATGGAGTTCTACCCTTCCCTGTGTGAAGCTAACACCAGTGAGGTTGTAATGCTGGAAACTGAGCCATGCTAACAGTGGAAGGAAGGAGTTATTGTTCTGCATCAAGAAACAAGGAAAGATCTCCACCCACTCATTTTCACATATGAGTCACTTGATTTTGGACTTTATTAAAAAAAAAAAAAAAAAAAAAAAAAAGAAAAAGGAAAAAAAAGAAGTCTTTTCAAGAACCCCACCCCTGAAGTCTACAGGCAGGCCCTGTGGACAGGGGAGAGATCACAGCAAGCTGGAGTCTACCATGTAAAGGGAAGGCATTACCAGCCAGTTCAAAGTGTTAAAGCTAGCACTGTGTCTCCCTGATGCTTCCTTGCCCCCACCTCCCTTCCCTCAGGCTCTCATCAAAGATGATTAGTTTTACATAAAAAGTTGTGCAGAAGGATAAAACACTTGCTTCATTAAAGGCAAAACCAAGGTCTGGATGCGCTGGTGATAGTGTTGTTAAAAAAACCACCTCAAAATCCCAACCTCCAACCGCCCGCAAGTACCCCAGAGTGTCAGAATGAGGCATGTTTATTCTTCGTTCACTCGTTTCAACATTTGGTGGTGCCAGCGTACGAGACACAAGTGTTGCGAGAGCGGAACGTGAGGACAAAGGGCCACCACCAAACTCCTGCACTGGAAGCACAAGTCTTCACGTGTCACTGTTAGTGATATGAGTTCTGACCTGCAGACACTAGGAAACGACTGAGTGCAAAGCAGAATTCCTGGACTGATGCAGGGACGTTACCTGCTTTAAGGGCTTCACTCAACCATTACATTTTGAAGGTTGCACCTAGTCTCTATTATGTTGTTAACATAAGATGTTTCTTTAAAACCCAAATAATGAAAAAGCGTGGTGGGAAACTGTTAATTGATCAAAGCTGTGAAACAGTACCTAGTGGTCATGCTTTTAAAAAGTCTAACAAGATTTAGGCTATTGTAAGCTTTGCAGAATGTTGTTATTTAAAAATCAAGAATTCTTTCCAAATCACCTCCATTTACTTTTGCCAGAAGACAAGAAAGGTCTGTATTATTATGTCAGTGAGTCCAAGTAATAATAAAATAATTTGAGTTCTTGCATTCTCACACTCAGTAAGCAGCAATACCACTAAGTGCCAATAGGTCAACATTTCTAAACGTTGCATACCTCTGTTACCGTATACGCTTCCTCTGCTGTGCATTCAGCTTTTGCTGTAGGGTTACTTAGTGCAAATATTATGGGTCGCTCATTGATAGAGGCCATTGCTTTGATCACATCCTGAGAGAAGAGCCGCCCAGCTCCTGCAACTCCTGAAGTTTATAAATGGAAACACATAAAAATAGAATCAATACTTGACTGCCTCAGGGCAGATGACTGTAGATTAAGTTCACCTCACCCCTGAAGTCTCCCACTCAGAGCAAAGAATCACAGGCTTTTCTAGCAGCAGGAGATGGAAACCAGGCACTGATCTGTTAGTGGCTGCTTAAAATTCTCATTTTCACAGGAACATCTAATTAATGTGTTCCAAAAGCCTATTTGATATGACTTTTTGTACTGATCTGTGTAAAGAACACTTATCGCTGCCCTCGATAAGCAAGTGGGAACTCCAGATTCTCCACAGATGATTCATCCTAGCTGGGTGTTAACTGTGCATTCCCTTGATACAGGTATTTCTGATCACACCCAAACACATAGGTACCAATACATAAAAATGGTGTACATTTGCATGCTGGCTACAAACTTCAGGGTAGCTACTCAGCCAAAAAACTTTTCTTTTCCAAATAAGTCATGTGCAAAGGAAATTGCAGAGTTGTACCAGGAAATTCCTGTAATCACATCTGACCTCTGCAGACAGCCACAGTTATAAATCAATACCTACACATGTCAGGGACCTAACAGGTATTGGTGATCTGCAGCCTGAAACAGCTCCTTCATGCCATGCTGCTGGCAGATTCTGGCCAGAGAAGCTGACTGGGAGAAGGAAGGTCAGAAAACAAACAAACAAACAAACAAACAAAAATGCACTGAGAACTAACCTGCAGCTCAGTATACCTTCAAGCAGCAAACTGACATCACATTTTCATTTTATTTACACCAGCAGAAATGCAGATCACTGTCACCAACCTCCTTGGAGCCACGTTAGCAAATTAAATGCAGCAAATAACCAAAGGATGGAAACACAGAAACAAAAATAACCTTACTTACCAATGATAGCTGAAGGCCGAAGTACATTCACTGCCTCTACAAACGTCCTTGGTATTTGCTCTGGAGCCTGATGCGTAAATGGTTCTTGATTGGAATCTACCTTTTGTTCTCGGCCCTATAGATAAAAAGTTGATTCTTTTTGTGAGAAGGACATGTTGAGCACTGGCCACCTGTATAGTGGTATTTCAAGGCATGGTGCACCCCTACCTGAACCAGTAAACCATATTTGTCAAACATCCATATTCTCCTATAGGCTTCCTCAGCAGAAACACCGCTTTCCATCATAGCCATAACAATGAGGTTTGCAATTCCCAGGGCGGCCTTGTGGATAAAAGGACTCTGATTTTTAACAAGTCACAAAAGAGGTCTGTCATCACAAACACCACCTTGTTCAATATCCCCACAAAAATCATTTAGTAAGTAGGCTCTGAAACACAAGCAATGTTTGCCTAGATGGAGGCAGACTCCTGGGATCAAGGGTGTCACATCTTCAAACAAAAGAGAGAGGCAGCTCCTCTGGGCACTGTGCCCCCCTGCCTGTACCAGTTCAGCAGACGCAATAAAGCAGCCCAACCAGACAGTAAGAACAAGTTAGTGCTGCAGTCCTCCTGCCAAGAAACCACAGTGTAGCATTTTGTGCCCAACTGCTTTCAGAACCTCTCTCTGCTCCTGCTGCCTGTGATAAAGGCCGTGCAGACAAAGGGCAGAAAAGTAGATGCTGGCAGTGCTTCCCTCCACGTCCCTTCTCTTGGCTCACAGCACACACTGCTAAGTCTGGCAGGAGAAATAAGGTAGAGGGAAGCGTAGAGCAGGGCTCGGTGCTCAGGCAACAACACAACACTGGCCAATTACTGCAATCAGGACCTTCCCCAGCTGGAGAAATTTTCAGCTAATTAAGTTATTTTGTCATCACCATAGAAGCAATTTTGCTGATATACCAAGAAGCATGGTGCTGGTCCCGACACTGCTGCCCCAGTAACTAAGTAGTGCCTACTGCAAATAGCCACTGATTTAACTTGCTAAGAAAACCACCATGTACTTCTCTCCAACGCTATAAAAATTAACAAGATGTTCTTACCCTCCTTCTTACTAAATCATAATTTTATGGTAAATTCCCCTTCAACTACACACAAGTCCCTGATGTTTTTTTCAAGTCCATGTAAGAAAGTGAAAAACTTGCGTCCTTGCAAATGTTAAACACCTTTCAAACGGTCATCTTTAAGCAGGTAGTCCCTTCTGTTAATGTGTTTCAGCTGGCCTTATATAAAAAGTTCTGCAATGGAACTCAGACAATGTGAATCTCCATGAGTCCTACAGTACCAGAAAATACACAGTTAAATCTCTTGTTGCTCTAGGGCCCTTAAGAGAACTCACCTCTCCTGCTCCAAGGAACAGCACCTTCTGCTCTGCAAGTGGTTTACCAGTGGCTTTCTGTGCGGCCAGCAGTCCTGCCAAGGCCACTGAAGCTGTCCCTGTAAAAGCAGTACAAATCTAAGGTGAGCTGAACAGATCTACATAGCAGACTATGGTTTTAGGCAAAGTTTCTGTATATACATTAAGGAAAATAAACAAGGGTATACCTTGAATATCATCATTGAAGGTACAATATTTCTCTCTGTATTTTCTTAAAAACCGAAAAGCATTGTGGTTTCCAAAGTCTTCAAATTGGATAAGTGTGTTCTGGCCATACCTACAGAACATGGCAAATATTCCCATCACTAGACACATAAAGAAATACAATCCTTTTAAAACACATCCTGCACGTAATCAATTATCTTTGGAAAGAGGATGTCCTCAGGCCTTTCACACTACTTAAAATAGTTCCATCTCCTTTCTGTGCATATTTAACAGATAAGTACAAGCAGCATGTTCCAGGTCACAGAGAAAACCACTACAGAACCAGAAATACAGCCATGTTTCTTGACTTCCAGTCCTATCCTTATTCCTTAAATGACTGTTTCAAGGACAGTGTGTTATAGGGGTTTTTTTGCCAGCAGTTTTGGCCATGCTTCTGTGCAGAATATTCAGTGTCATACCTGTCTGTAATGGCTTCCATAAATTCATCAATTAGGTCATCATAGACCTGTGAGCGATCCCTTTTTTGGTATAGGCCCATATAAAATGGATCTTTTAAGAGTGTCTGAAAAAGAATAAATCAAAGACAGCGGCAGGATGAATCACTTCCTCAATATACACTTTCCAGAGTTCACAGTAACACATTTCACACCAAAGATAACCGCATTTATATAGCCACTGTAACTGCCTCCAGTCTATATCTATGTTCAGTAATTTCAGATGGCACTTGAGACTGGTGATGGCTGCTTCTAAAATGGAACAAATCAATACTGTGAACAATAAACTGCTTTAATAAATCTGATTCACATTTCCAGCTTCTTAAAAGTCAGGTCAACCTGACTGTCTATTTTACAGTGTTCCAGCATTCAAATTACTTCCAAATGTACCATTTCACTGACAAATAAACTCGTGTTTTTCAATCACTGATATGTAACTGTATAGTGAATTCCAAATCATTTACCCTTACATAAAATACTTGGTTTTATCTTAAATAAAAGTGCTCAAATAAAGATCTTCTCTTATATTACTAAATACTCTTAAATAAATACTTTTCATAGGGATAACTTATGGCAGGCGAAGTTCAGTCAAACTCACTGTATTATCAGTTCCAACGTCGATGCACACAGGCAAGCATTTATCTGGATGTATTCCTGCACAGGCTGTATACAAACACAGTTTTCCTACTGGAATTCCCATCCCATACACACCTAGGTCTCCAAGACCCAATATTCTTTCTCCATCAGTGACGACAACAGCCTGAAAACAAAAGGATGTGAAATTATATATGATCACTGAAATTTATACAGTTGAAAGCAATACCAGTTGGGTTTTTTTCAAGGCAAAAATTCAGGTATGTTTCCACCATGAAACAAGGAAAAGATTACAAGGAATATTTCACTTGAAGCAGTAACGCTTAATGTTAGAATCTGCTATGCTCCTTTTTCTTTGCTGAAACCCACTGCCCAAATACTTGAAAGCTAAGTGGGAAGGATCCAAGCTGCCATGTGGAACTGTAGCTTGTAACTTGGGTTTATGATTTCCACTTGTAAATCCAGACATCAAAAGTTTGTACAAGTATCATTCACCTTATCTCCCCTTGTGGTTCTCAATCCAACTGGGTCACACAGGATTTAATGGCAAAATCTGGGCCTCCCAACTATCAATTCTGAGTCCTGATGGGAGGATAAGATGACCTCTCCTACTGCTATGTAACACAGTAAGTAAGACCCAGAGGTGCATCCCCCAACACCTCCCCAAAAGGTGGAATAATGAAGTAAAATAAAAAGGTTGACAAGACTAGTTCTCATCATCACTGCTTACTGAAACCATAAACCTCATATTTAGGATAAAACACTGCTCTTCAAGATACACATTATCTTCATTAGCTGTATTTTGTCATCATCATGAAACAGCCAAGGATGCATTATTTAGTACTTACATTTCCACCAAATACTAACAAATCTTAAGATGCTCAGCTGAGATTAAATAACAACTAGAAAGAAAAATTATACAGTGGTAGTACCTTAACGTCGTTCTCTGGCCAGTTGTTCACAATTGACCTTATATGGCCTCTGTCTGAGATAGAAATAAATAATCCTCTGAAAGAAAAAAACAAAGCAGAAATATTTTATAGGTGGCAATTAGAAATTTCACCTTGCTTTGTAAAACTAAATGTCAAACAGTACAATTTTCTTAAAATTGAAAGTGTTGCAGTCACTGACATAAATCACTCAATGGACAATTTCTAATACACAAGTTTATTCGGCTACTTTGGCACTCTAACAACACAGGGAAAATACTTTTCATGATGCTATCTGGATTTTACACTACTACAGATATTCACCTTTAATACTCCTCTAGGACAAAACACCTCTGGTGTTAGCGTCAGACATGACAGGATCTACGCTCCGCTGTAAGGAGAAGGGAACATGATCCTAAGCCTGGCTTTACCTTAGTGAATCTCTGTTCATGACATTATACAAGGTGAGGGGAAGGAAAAGAAAGGGAAGATTAAGACAGGGACTGAGCATACTGTCTTCTCCAAGACCAGGAGGAGAACAGTGCTTCCCACTGTGGAGTGCTCCTCCATGGGAACATGGGAGTGGAGGCAAAGGAGCAGAGGTGATGAGAAGTGTCTGTATTTCTTCTGCTCCAGCAAGCCCTCTGTTGTTCCTCTGCTGGAGGAAAGGGGGCATGAAAGGCTCAGCAGACATGGTTAACAGATAAATTACCAACGGTTGGAAAGTGCTGGTTCTCAGAAAGAAAGGGGCGCATCCTGAGTTCCAGTCCATGCTGCTGTTTCTCACACAGACAGCTTCTAGAGGGGGACAGTTTTCAAACTGGTCTATAATGCACACAGAGACGTGGAAGAGGAAAGGAAGTATGTGAGAACAAAGAGTACATCCTTCACATCCCCTGCCCCAGATCAGGAGCAAAACCGTGAGTTTCTGACTGTCTTCATCATAGCAGCCACACTGCGCAGCCGAGTCCTCATGGCAGCGAGGGATTAGCCCTTCCTCCACACACCACTAAAGCCCTCAAGCAAGAGCGCTCTAGAAATACACTTTGAACTGCAGTGAGAGTACCATGGAAATGAGCTGAAATAACTGCCAGTCTGAACTGGTTTCCTCAACACAGAGCTAATAACCTGAATGGTTGTTTTGAAGTCACTGCTGAACCCAAACCAGATCCCAGCCAAGCATATTTACTGTGTCAGAATAACTGAAAGCTGACTCCTAGTAGCACAGCTTTAATACGGGGACTACCTGCACCCAACGGAGTCTGCTGAGCTACCATGAGTCAAGACTCTCCCCTCCTGCTTTGCCAACATTTCTCCTCACACGCTGCTCCTGCACCCAAGATGTCACGCTGTGCCGCTCTGCAGAGCATCGTGAGAATCTCTCCAGCACTGGGAGAGATTTATTTTTTTTTTGCCACCAGCAGGAACATGTTGGTCATGGCTTCGATTCTGCCAGAGCTGCCGTTAGCCCGAGCTTCCTCCAGTAAATGTGCTGTACGGGTGCGCGTGCACTCGTTTTTCTGCCTCTGTGCAGGACGCGTGCAGGGTTGCGCAGGGGGATATAGCTAACGACTCTACCCGAAGCTACCCCTCTTGAACAGACGGTGAGATCGGACGACCTCTCGAAATCCCCTTCAATCTACACTTTCTCCCAATGCTCTGTCCTGATACAGATCCTCAGACTCACAGATGTGATTCTGAGAGCTGGAGAAAGCCACAGCACTCTCCTCGGAATTAAAGAGCTGTATGGCATCTAGGAAGAGCTGGAAATGGGGCTGAAGCCCGGCACTTGTGCTATTTATGCAACACATTACCAATTCTGTTTTCAGATGTTCTGTTTTCCAATGTAAACTGGGTCTTGAGATATTATTTAATGAACTTCTGCTGCCCTGAACTGGCACAAGTCTTGTGTAGCTGAATCCAAATGAAAATGAAATAAAACACTTCCAAACCTCAGGCAAATGTACAGAGAAAATGGTAATAAAGGTAGCAGCAATATATATCTATTCTTCTTACTTTGGTCTCCTGAAGATGTGTCCATACTGGGAGCAGGCAAGGCCTACTGTTGGCGTGTATACAATTGGCATTAACCGCTCAATATCATCTTGTAATACCCTATAGAATAATTTTTCATTTCTCTCTTGGATTCCCATTATGTAGATATACCTGAAATTAAGCAAAAGAAAAACAACCCATTTATTGTTTCACATTTATGCTTATTTAAAACAATGTGACAAATGTCAAAGCAAAAACCAAGCTTGCTTCATATTATTTCTTCATTAAATTCTTGCTTCCACTCAAGTCGGGCTTTGAGCACTAAACAAAAGTTGGCAAAGACAGCAGCAGTACTAAAAAGCTGAAATAAAAATACTGGATATGACATACCACGCATGCTAACAAGTTAATGCACAAACATGCATTGCGACAAAAGGTAACCCCTGGATTTATTACAGGATGCAGCTGGGAGTCTCATTACTGTTATAAAAGTAACTGAAATTATTACTGAAAGAATTTTTCATCCAAGAAAAGTAAGGTCCTGACTGTAAGGTCTTGTTAATCCTAATTAACACAGTTGTAAAACAAATTAACTCCTAAGAAAAAGATCATTTTGAAGGACTTACATAGGTATGTAAATTAAACCTACATTTTTGCAAATTTAACTACCAATCTACCATGTATCAATTCATATTCAGTCTTGCTGACCCAACAACATAAAGATAACGAATTAGCGATCCGTCTTAGGCTACAGCAACCGGGCACTTTGCCAACACAGATGACATGACTGTTTCAATCAGCAAGTGACATGATGTGGATTTAAAAGTCATCTTTCGGTTTTCATAAGAACAAAAGAGTTTTGATGTGGTCCAGTAAGCCCCAAACCATTCCAGCGCTCCTCTCACCTTTAGGAGACTGCATATTTTTACATGCAGTTATAACACAGGCTTATATGGAAACAAGTAACAGGATGCTAAAAACATGCCATTCTAAAAAAAACCAAATCAAAATCCTTCACATTTTTTTCAACAAACCAGTGGGTTAAACAAAAAAAAAAGATTGATGTAAAAAATTACACACTGAGACTCAAAATTCTAACCCTGTAATTCCCCTCTAGCAGTAACTACTGTATATAATAAACACTGGTTTTCATACCTAATTATCAAACCCTCAATTTACTTTCATTCTCACATATTTTTCTAGCATGCACTAGCCATCCCCTCCTCTCCCCCAATAGTTCTGTACTCTAACAGCCTGCCACCCAAATCTTACGTATTACAGAAATACACATTACGTATTACAGCATGGTTTGCAGCTTTGTAACTGGCTAATTTGTGCATGTTCTTTTTCGTTACCTTGTGATTATGGAATATAAGAAAAAAGCTCCCCAACCTCATTTGGCCACATGATGAATGCGTAATTGATGGAAAGCAGTTTTCTGTGCAAAGTGAAAATAACCTCCAACAACTGAAGAACCCAGTGGAGGCATAGAAACCTTGTTTGGTTATCCCTGTGCAATGTTTTACGGCAACTTCCATCGACTTGCAGGACAAAACAAGGCCAGAGGAGTGCTTACTTTTCCAAGGGGTCAGTCATTTTTGCCAAATTCTTATGGAAGCGTAAGGCTTGAATGTCTTGCGTCTCTATTTTAGGAGGTAGAAGTCCTTGCAGCCCAAGCATTTGTCGTTCATGTAGTGTAAAGGCCATACCCTGAAAACAAGAGAGGTGAGAAATAATTAGCAGTTCTACCTCTAGTATTTCTATTTATAATGTATTGCTATCTGCCATTTCTGACTATCCACTGCATCCTTCTCTCATGGCAGGTGCCATAGCAGGCAGGGTTTGGATATATTTGCCTCTGCTGGGGTTCTCCTTGTCCTTTGTGGGTATCTCTTTTGACCACAGCTTGTCCACATCTCTGAGTCCTCATGCCCTTTGGCAGATTTAATTTTCCTCTGTGAAACTGGAGAACAACTAAGAGATCCCACTGCAGACAGTCTGAAGTTTAAAAGTAAAATAACAGCTGCTTCTTGAATTATTTCATAGGAATGTAACGTTGACCAAGAACACGTGGATCACCCAGTCTGGTCCCTACAATCACAGACAATAACATTTAGTCCGCAGAGGTTTATCTAAATTGCTCCGTTTGCTGCTTTCTTCTACATACTTTTGGTAATCCAGCCAGATCCCAAAGCTACTGAATTGCTCTAATGCTCCTACTGAGATCACAATTGAACCCAAATCCTTCATTTTTAGTTAGGGTTAGAACTAATCTATTTGTCTTCAACTGTAGCTGTCTATTATCAAAAAGCCTCATTTGTAACAAATTAAGTTTTAGAGGAGTTAAACCGCAAAAATAGCCCACCATTTCCATTCTTCTCTGTTTCAAGATGGATGAAGAGTTTAATTTATTGTTATTTAAATACTAATTTGAATTATTTAACAATAACATTCAATAAAACCGGCTTTTCACTTACTACACAAAACAGCCAGCTGTGAGCTTCTGCTAGCGGAGCCTGACAGGCATCTTCACGGGGCAGTTAACTCCTAGGCATAACTTTGCAAAATGTTAACTGATCCGAGCCCGGATTCACAGCCAACCCGTCTCAAAGTGCTGACCCCGTTTCCGACAACGACTGACCCCACTCTAAGTTTGCCACTTCCAAAAGAGCAATGATAAACTTTCCCTATTTCACTGTATCCAATCGGGTCAGTTCAGTGAATGATTAAATGAGTATTTGGGAACGCAGGAGCTGAAAAATCCAGGAAAGCCGTTGCTGTGCCAAGGCTGTGCATCAGCCTGTGGGCAGAAGCAGAATCGGAAAGGGGAAGGTCTGCTAGTTATAATGTTTTCAGAGACAGGAACAAGAAAGATCAGTTCTGCTCACAAACAACACTTCCTTTGTTTACTAAAGCAGCTAGATTAAAAAACAAGAGCTCATTTTCTCAAATTTCCCCATGCTGGAAGCAGCTTCTTACTGCCAAGTTAAAAAAAAAAAAGGTTTAAAAAAAGCTTTCTAAAGTTTGTTTTATGCCTTGTAATTACATTCCAAATTCCTTCTGCAATCAGAAAAATAATACGAAAATAATTGAATATTTTTTCCCACTTTAGAATAAAAAAACATAAATTACTATTACATACTTTCACTTCTGCTTATGTTTGAATAGACTTCCACAGGTATTTGTAGAAAGCATGCCCAATAACAAAAGATCTCTAGTTTAGAGGCATACATGAATGGTTTATAACCAATAAAACTACTCCTTAGGAAAAAGGATAATTAAAATGATTAATAATTTTTATATAATTTTTCTCTTTGCTTATTTGAATCACATTGAATATCAATTGTTTTGACCACACAGAGTTAAGCAGTCCACCTGCTTTTCCATACTAATTCTATACTATGTTCTAAAGCAGTAAAATACTTTAAGAGTTAAAAGCAAGCTACTCCCAGAAAAAAAGAACAAAACACTTCAGTGTTTTGCGAAAAACTCTTGAAAATATTTTTTGCAAAAAACTCTGTTTAGCCCTAAAATAGATTGATGCTTCATATTTCTGACAACCTTCCATGTAGTAGATTTGACATTAAATACTGAACTCAATTTATATCCTTTTTCTACTCTGAGTCATTTGCAAACCATTTTTTTCTTTCCTAATGTAACTGTTTTTCTCAAGTATTCTTCCAATATTGTCTGTAAATAAATTTCAGATGACAGCTTATTCCTGAACTTTTTACCCTGGCTGCTGGTCTTTTGCTGGGTGTAATAGTCACTTTAGTCATGTGATCATTTTTTCTGAAAACGGATTTGAATAATCCAAAATTTTCACTGATAAAACAACCAGTAAGCTGCACTGACATGAGAAAAAAAAAAAACACAAGGAACACACATTGAATGGCACTTTTTTTTTTTTCCTATATTGCAAAGAATCTATTTCAGTTTCACTTCTGCATACTTCACAAAAAATATTCAAAGATTCTCTGGGAATGTAAATGCATCTTCCAAAGTTGCATGGAAGCAAACCATGCAAACAGACATCTTAGCTATCTTCCTCTTTTCCTTAACCACCCCCTAATTTGTTACCATCAGCAGTTTATGCCTTTTTAAAACAACTCTTTCTCAACACAAACTGTATTTGCAGTGCAAGTGATTTAGGGTATAAAGCTGAGTACAGCTGGCAAACATCTGTAATATTTTGACTGTTACTTCCGGCACTACAAAAACAAAAGTGATGCCAAAAGATTTAAGATATTAAGAAGAAGGGGGGGGAAAAAAAAAGCTTAGCCTCTTCTCCGAACATATATAAACACTAGTCAGTAAAGCCACTAATGTCACTAGTTCAAGGCATGTCAAAGGCCAGAATCCCTTCAGTGGTACTGTACTGGCTACGTTGACATTTTGCTCTAAACTAGCTGAAATATCTCACTAGCAAAACCTACACCCTCCCTGTCGCTGTAGAGACGGACAAAGCGACACGCACACACATCAATACAATCAAGCAGTTATATCTCTTTATTACAAGCGTGCTC
>JAOBAS010000072.1:81495541-81517000 GCA_025311575.1 Elanoides forficatus | reverse complement strand
GGGGGGGGGGGGAGGCTGCAGCAGGGTGGCTCCCCCTCCCCATCCCATGTCAACCTCATCTCACGGGATGCAGGACAGGGGGATGCCCAACACGACGGCATCTTGTGGCAGGGGGTGTCCCCCCACCCCGGGTATAGTTACTTGAAACAAGATGGACGCCGGTTCCCACCGGGCCGGGGCCACAGGGTTGGATCCCCTACGTCGTTGGCAAAAGGCGGCGAGGCGCTTTCACAGCGTTCGGGGCGGGCAGGTACCAGGGCGTGAAGCGTGCCCGCTCTCCTCGCCTGAGGCTTCGTCCGTCTCCGCTCCCGCCCAAACTCTGAGGTGTTTTCCAGTGCCGCGAATCGCGAGGCTGTTCATTCTCTTCTGGCGCTTAACGTGCTTTGAATCGTTAGATATAGGGAGGAGCACTGTGCAGTTAAAAGAAGCGGAGTTGCTATAGTAACTGTAACAATATGTAAACCCACTTAATCAAAACCTCCTCTTCTAATCATGATTTTGAGGCCTGTCATGAAGGGCATATTCTGCTGCTTTTCCCCCCCCGTCAGCATGAGTGTGACGGCTTTGAAACACTTCTGAATAATGTGGTGCTGCACCTATAAACAAAGGAGATTGCTAAAGGACGTGCAAGGTCATGACTTTGTACCTGGCTAAAAATAGCCCAAATTGAAGGCATTTAAAAATGCCGGACTTCATGCCCGAATAGCATAAATCAGTATTGCTGTAAACCCATGTCATTTTAGACTGGTTGAGGATCTTGCCCAATCTATCTAATGAACAGTTAAACGCCTTGCTGAAATATGCTGCATAACAGTTCCTTGTGAAAGAACGACCGTCTTGAAAGCTGTGTTGTAATTAGTCCCAGAAGAGAAAAACCTCCACCCCAGGGAATGGGATTTGGCAGGGCTGCAGGGTCTGAAACTCCCAGCAACAATATTTAATGGGAGGGAGAGCTTTCATTTCCAGAGCGCACACTCACTACTTTTGCACCAGTGTTTTCTCCCCGCAGCCGCCTTCATATCAGTTACGTTCATTCTCAAATCCAGACTCCGATCCACCAAAGCTTTTTAAAGCTACACGTCGTCGTGGAGAGGAGGTCTGTACCACGATTCATGCCTTAACACAACCGCAGCCTTGTAGAGGTGGGCAGCAGCATCCTGCAGTGATCTGTCATGCTACAGCACCTCATGGTGACGCAAACTTGTCTTGTCCTAACACAACAGGGGTGCTTTATGTCCGATCTATACGGACAGCAATCCCATGTAGCGTGGGACCCTGCTTTCCCAAGCCTGTTCTTCACCTCATGCTACTACATAGCCACCGAGTGACTGTTACATTTGCGGCTAATTCATGCAACCTGGGCTGTAGAACAAGAGAAGCAGTCATTTCTTCTTCCTCCTGAGGACTTTTATCACCATATTTGGTCCTCAGCACAGAAGAGTTTCTTTTGGCGCACATGATGTTGTTGCTTTGCTGTTGCCAAGAGAACAACTGGGAGCCCTTGGCATTCCTCAACCCCTGAAAGCCAACTGTCACGGCTCTGCTCTCTCTCTTGCTGTACAGGAGCAGCCTCAGGCAGTTTCACAGCTCGCTCGCTACAGGGCGCGAATTCATTCAGAAATTTTTAATACAGCAAGAGACTATTTGATTATAATAGCAGATTTCCTGCATACACAGGCCATTGCATTTTACTGGGGTTCCTCTTCAGAGGAAGCCAGCGATTTGTGGTGAAGTAAAATGCATGTCCCAAAAGTCATCCGAGTGTAGTTTGAAAGTATATATCAAGGTGGTTTTCTTAAATCACTTTCGCTCTCCTAAAAGCATGCTGTATTTCCCATTTGAGTTTTCCTGGACTTTTGATCGTTTGCTGCCGGTTCTGTCTCTCTCTGCTAAATCACAGAGTCAGATACTTCCTGTTTCATTTTTCTCATGATAAACCTTACTGATTGTAACCAAGTCTGTCTGATAAATTAAACAGAAGACTTTTGTTTCCCATCCTTGAGATAATTTTGTTTCTCCCTTCTGTAACATTTCCAGTTTTTCAAATATCCTATTTAAAGCAACATCACCAGAGCTGGACTCGGTGTTCTTGTTTTTTGTATCACTGATTCTTAATGTAAATTTAAAAAAAAATCACTTCTCTGTTCTACTCACCTAGATCCAGAGCTCTTTTCCTTCCCTCCATAGTGCTGCCTCAACACCTACACTGTCACTCCCATAAATACACTGATAAAGTAGCTATATATATACAGCTACTGAACAAATGATCATTTAAACAGCCATGTTAGTTTTTATCTACCTCAAATCTCAGAAATTTTTACACTACAGACTAGCAGACAAGCCATCTCTCGGTAAGAAAGTTTCTGTGGCTTGATAAAAACTGGCATCTTCACCTTCTCTTTTATTTCTGTTAAAAAGTGCTGAGGTTTAACTATATGTTTAGACTAAGCCTCATATAGAGAGATGACCCTAATGACTGCTCATTTACATTATGAGACTATAGCAGGAACTAGGCAGTAAAGATGATTGTTACCTCCAGGCAAGGTTTGTGAAGAAAAAGAATATCTTTTATTAGACCAATTCCACTAAAAGATATTACTTCTCTCCACAAACCTTGCCTCTTTTACATCTATGTAGCAACAACACTGCTAATTACCTTTACCCTGTTTCCATTATTTTGATTCTACTTCTACCCAGTAATTTTGTTCTACCTTTTAAAGTTATTCTGTTTGAAATTTCTCATGTAGCTTTTCTGCAATCAGATATGTCCAGACTATTCCCCAGCTCACAGGGGAACAGCCCACATCCATGCTATTAAAGTGTTTTACCATCCAAACCAACATTCACATGCAGACTGTGTTTTGGGAATAGTGTGCTAATTCCCACACTGTCTCCAGCAATTGTTTGGGAAAATGCTAGCTGACCGGATCCAGAATTATGCCTGGGATTGTGCTAACGATTTAACGGCGTAGATGACAAAGCTCCAGCTCCTGGGGACATTTTGTGGCACCGTTAATTCTGTCTTGGCTAGGGATGACTTTGCTTAAACATATGTCCATACGCATCTGTAGGTCTTCCCAGTCAGGGAGCTTTGGTGTGCATGGATACAGGTCTGTCCCTAGTTCTGATGAATTCCTTTGTCGGTGACTCGTATAACTGTCACTGTAGGCTAACAGTTCTGGCATTTGCTGCTTTTTAATTTATGTTTTACTTTCTCTGCTTTTGACCTGCTTTTTAGGCTGGTGACCCATTTGACCTCAGATCATCAGTTGCTTCTACTCTGCTGAGCTCCTGAACAGCCAGGGACATGGTGACAAAACCTGAGGTGGTCTAACCAGGTAGTATTTCATCTTGCCTTTCTGGCTCTTCCTCCGCTTCCATCAATTTTCAGTTTCTTCAGACCACCTTCAACACTGCCCCACGCTACTCCACTTTATCCTGACCAATGACCCTCTCCTCCCTCCGCATTTGTGCCCCATTAATATAGCCACAGAGCGAGTAGAATATACGGTTGCAGTTTGCACAGACTTACTTGTACTGGAGCAAATCTGGCCACCATGGTGGGGCCAGAAGCAAGTTCCCTGTAAAGGAAAGGCTGCCCAGCTCCTGCCTTACCACTTGGGGCAGAGACCACACAGGAGGTCTATTGGGTACCACAGGTACCACACAGGGCAGCCTTCACAGGGGGAGGCCACAGCCTTTTTGGTGCCTTCATCCCCTAAAAGATCTACTTTTCTGCTGGGAATCGGGGTAAACCCTTTCCTCTTCTCCACTGCTGTCAGTTGGACTAGTTGCATTAAAACCAGGTGGATTTATATGTGCTGTGGTCACAGCTCTCAGCAATGGGACAGACACACATGACCCTTTCCCACATCATCCTCATGACTGGGAGCTTTCTTCCAGAGATCATCTACAGCATCCTACCTCTGCCCTTCTGAATCATCTTCCCTGAATCAGGTTTCCTATAGTTCTTCTCTAGTGGCTGAGCTCCTTGACTGTCTTGGTGGAAGGACAGAAGGACACGGGACCTGAACTGAGGCTGGCAATTTAGGCTCAGGAGAGAAAACCTGTGTCTTTAATGTGCCTCCTTTAACCACAGAAGTAACGAATTAATTTTCATCATGAGGCTCAAATGGTCTATCGCTCTGTCTCCCTTCCGTGTGATGATCTGGGAGGTGGCTGAGGACTAATGTAACCCTCGCAGTCATTCCATACTTGCAGCTCTGCAGTGAAAATAGCAAGTGAGGTTAAAGTGCAGCTTTGTTGCTAGAATTGTGTTGGCGGTGGGCCCTACTCCAGTGCAGCGATGTCATTCAGGGGTTGCATCTATCCGCATCCCTGACCAGTGTAACCATATCAGCACAAGGCTGCAGCATCAACTTGTGGCTTTGAGACTGTTAATTCAAGCATAAAGTAGAGCGAGTACCGAGGAGAAGGACTGCCCTCTTCTGATCGCTCAGGATATACCAAGTGGGGATTGTCACACCTTTATCTGACCAAAGCGGGTATAAAAAGCACCAAAAACTTAACACTAAACTCACTATGAGTTTAGAAGCCCTAAAGTCCCACTGACTTGAGTTAAGCTGGAAAGAGGTGTCACTCAGACACCTCAGAGGAGAGTCCAACTCCATCAGTAAGGGTTTGGTGATATTGCCTCTGGGTTTAAGATCTTGAAATCAGCACACAGCGCTTTTCTGCCTCTCCGTTTTCTAATATGGAGGGTGCGTGTGCTGCAGAATGAGAATGGACCTCGCAGGAACTGATCAGAGCCAGTGGTGAGACTTGAAAGTTAAAGGATGAGTCCCATCAGCATATGCACTCTCGATAACTCTTGCTTCTGCTTTTAAGCTGATGGACACCACGCTCTCAGCCCGGGCTCCCAGGCAATTACACTGGTGTCTCAGGCTTGAAACTCTCTCTAATGAGAACAGTGTGCTTTTGTCTCTGCATAGGAGTGACGGAAAAAAATAATAGAGAAAATTGCCAAAAAAGATCCATTAACCTTCATAGGTCTCCAAATTGTACTGGCTTGAGAGGCCGAAGAGTGAATTTTCTGTATTTGTTAGCACAATATCATCATCTCCACCCTGACTTCTCTATAAGGCTAGCAAAGGATAGCATCCTAACCAGTGCAAATCAGCTTAGTTTCCTATGAAAGAAGTGAGAAAAGAGACTATGGGCTGATAAGCAGAGCACCAGCTAGGCACTAAAGAGAAACAGCTTTTGCTCTTGGAGCTGCCATTTACCTGCTGAACATTGCGGAAGGCAAAGAAATCCGTGGCATTCTGCCAATGCAGTGTTGTAGCTGCTGACCCACGGTGTTACATCTGTGTCCTCCTCAGACTCCTTTGTATTTTAACTCATCTGACAGGTATGCTCACTGGCCGCATATTGCTAGCTGAATCATAAAATCTAACCCCTCCTGCAGAAGAAGGTTGATATTAAAAAATGTGATCAAGGAGAAACAATTACATGATGAGGTTTCATATCTCAGACAAACAATAAAAGCCATAAATCCTTTACTTCAACTGTGCATCGTATCACTTTCTAGAATGTGCAGACATCTGGATTTGGAACAGTGTCAGACGTCTTAGTTATGAGATATCTGGAAAGAGAGTTATGAGCCAGCTACAAAATTTCTGTTATAAAGCGAGACTTGGCACTTATTCAGAAGCTCTTCTGTAGTTTAAATTACAGAGAACCTAACTCTATCAAGATTTCATCAGCACTGGTGTGAACGGAAGTCTCCGATTCTTGACAGCTTCCACAAACAAAATTTTTCTCTTTTCTGAAAGCGAGGGAACTTGAGCCTCTTGAAAATCCAGACCTATTTAGCTAGCAAGGTTTTTTCCAGTTTAGGCTTATTTTCCTCAAACCAAGGATCAGGTGGGCTGAAGCTGAATGAAGCCGCTGCCGAAAGGCACTTGAGGCTAAAAGATGGCATGACACAGAGCTGTAGAAGCCACAGATCTTACCTCTGCTCTGAACCTGCTGGCCAGAGGTCTAAAGTCAGTGCGCTGAAAGAAGAAAGCCATCAGGCAGCCATCGCAAAAAGCTATTAGGAACACCTTACCCTCAGTAAATCTATGCTGGTTGTTCCCGACCACCTTTATCCACTTCAGGTGTTCAGAAATGGCTTCCGGGAGGATTTATTCCCTTTTCTTTGCAGGACCTCAGCTTAGGCTGCCTGACCTGCAGGCTCGAGCAATCCCTTCTGTCCTGAGGAGGGTTTTGGGGTCCCTTTGCACCCCTGCTGTTATTTAATGCCCTCATTTAATGCCCTCCAGGGCTGCTCCTTCATCTCTCCAGAAGTCAGTTGAAGCCAAAAGGCGCTGGCAGTCCCTGATGGGGAAACTGCCGGCAGAATAGACACTGTCAGGAGCAAAACCTTCCAGATGCCAACCCTCATCGCGGCGGTCCCCCGGGAAAGCGTGTGGCCAGGCATGGAAGCGGGCATGCAGGACTGCAGTCGCTCTGTATATTCTGCACGATTGAGCCCAGGAGAGTCAGTTCATTACTTTCCCTCAGTCTCAGTCGATCCCCGCAGCTCCTGCAGACTCCGAATTGCAGCCATCAGAGAATACTCACAGGGCTAGCAGCTGTACGTGTTGCTTTTTGGATACTCTCTTACTTTCCAGCAGTGCATATAAAGGCCTGAACAACAAGACTTTGTACTTTTTCAGCTGCTGATAAACTCGTGTGAACGTGAGCTGGATGTTAGCCCTGTCCCAAATATCTGGGGGGGAGTGGGGGTGCAGAGTTAACGTGCAAACTGGGGGTAGCACCAGGTTACTGTTCAGAAAGATTTGGACTTCTTGTTTTGTGCTCGCCCAGCAGATCACAGGCTTCTCTCTATGAGAGAAAAAGCAGTCTCCAACATAGTTTTAAAATATTGGTACAAAGCATGAGCCTTTGGGGTTTTAAAAGCCACCTAATTTAGCAGGTACACCTATCAGTGTTCAGTCCTACATGGGAAGAGGTTCCTCCCTTCTGCCTTCTTTGTCAGAGGGTGCAGCGAATATACTGTCAAAGCTGAAGACAGGAATTTATATTTTTTGGACACATTGATACAATTCAGGTGGCCTCAGCGTGTGGACTCAGGTCACCAGAAACAGCATAATTTCCTTTTCTGTTCTAACCTCTGTTACTTAAATACCAACCCAGGCGAACAAAGTGCATGCACGAACAAAGCGCAAGAATAATCCCCACTGACTTAAATGACTCTGCTGACCTGCTCGATGATGACGTGCTTAAATACTTTGCTGGAGAAAACCTACCAGATGCAATTCAGCAAGACAAAGCACCTCCTGGCTTCGTTCACAGGAGCGGGGAACACTCACCACCCTGCAAACCCAGACCTACAGCCGCTCCGCACTGCTCACACATATGCCAAATAGGTGTGATCCCATTATTTCTCCCTGCAGCGGCAAAAAACTCGAAGTCAAATCACCGACCACTGGTACACCCTCGCCCTGCAGCTCTTCTGCACATCAGGAGGACTAAAAATGGAAGGCTGCTGGAGGGTGTAAGGTCATGGCGGGGCTTTCGCCCTGGGTGCTGTCATCAGTTTGGGTCCCTTGTGGGGTTGATCTGTAGGGTTTAATCCAGGCGGTGAATTAGAGAGGCCAGGAACCCCACTTTTATCAGCTCCCCTGCAGAGGGCGGTCCGTCCTCGCCTAAGATAGCCGCACAGCTCCAAGAGCTGCACAACTCTGAAATCAAACAGACTTTTAACAGGGAAACACATTCTTCCCACCTGCCCAGGGGCTGGGAAAGAGATGTCTTCCAAAGCGACAGCCCTGGCTTGGGGACATCCTCCCGAAGGAGGATGCAGTTCTGCACCCCAGACACCCCAGGTGCAAACAGCCCTCCGGTACCTGGTGGGAGTCCCTGAATCCACCGCTCAGCTCCACTTCTTCCATCTGCCTTCTCACGGTTTCTCCCTCCACCCCCTCTTTTCTCTATCCATCTCCTCAAAGAGCAGATCCTGGCTCTTTTATGGCTGCTGCTGAGCAAAGAGCTCAGCAGGTCCAACGGGACCAGAAACGGAGTCACGGTAGCTGGGGTGTGTGGGCTCGGTGTCTGCCCTTCCCCTGGATGTGCCGGTGCAGGAGGTGGGTTCCCTGCAGGCTGCCATTCGGCCCACTCATGATAACTTCACTGCCCTAAATTAGATGATCTTTAAAGGTTCCTTCCAACCCAATCCATTCTATGATTCTATAAAAGCTTAACGGTTGGAGAAGAAAACCGGAGGATACCTCATTCTTTTCATCAACCGGTCTCAAAGCGTATTTTGCATTCCTCCCCCATTTTACAGATGAGATTAAGGACACACACACAGAGCTGGGGTGATTTTACCCCTGGGCGCTCAGCTGGCCAGGGAGAAGCGGGCTGCAGAGCGAGTCCCACAGCAGCACTCTGCCTTGTTCCTAACCGCTGAGTTTGGAAGTACGTGTTGGTTAATGGAAACCGAGTATGTGCACAGGGATGCTCATCCGAAGATGCAGCAGCACAGAGACACCACATAGCTCCTGGGGGAACAGCTTAAAGTGGCAGGTGAGAGGATGGAAGATCTTAGCATTTACTGGCAGCTACTGTGTTTGTGCATTTGAGGAACATCATTTAGAGCAACAAAGTACCTGCTGCGGGAACGGACCCTCGCCCGGTGGAGAGAAGACAAACAGGTCTTGCCCATATGTCATTTTTAATGGGCCAGCTCAGTCGGTGCAAAGTGTCAGTCGGTGCCTCTGGAGACAGAGAACTCACAGCCAAAGGAAGAAACTAAGGCTCCTGCTGTTCAGCCCCTCTGTAAATGGCTCTGTGATTAAATATTTCCGTTTGTCGCTCAGCAGTTCACGGGCTGACATTTTTGCCACCACTGCCTTCAGTTTCCCGTTCGTTTCTCCATCAGAGACTGAGCGAAGGCACAGCCTGGCTGAGGATTAAGGGGTGACACGCAAACAAGCTGCCACTGCCAGCTCTCTGCAGATGCACGACTCCACATGCCAGCACCATCTCTGGCCCCAGCCAAGCCTGCCCCTCTGCCATGGGAGGCTGCAGAAGCTCACCCAGCCCAGGCAAAGCCCGTCTTGCTTCGGTGACACTCAGAAAGCGGTGGGGTGCAGCTCCAGAAGCAGACAACGGGATGAGACGTCCAGCAGCCGCGGCCGAGAGACGGCACGGGCCGTGCACGACTGACGTAAGCCCCTGATTTGCTGCTAATTTTGGCTAGAAAAGCTTATTTCTCTGCATCCTTTTGTAGGAAGAGAATAATGAGCTATCTCGGTTGGTGGGACCACAGAGGGCTCCGGCTGCTCAGCACGCTGAATTAGTGGCAGAAGCACTCGAACGTAAGGCCTTGTTTTGCTGCAGTGACAGCCTTTTCAGCCTGCGATGAATAACCATCATATACCATCTTCTCTGGAGAGAGGCTTTTCTTCTTCCTTCCTTTCACAGCTGACGGTTGCATGGGATTACACAAGGAAAATCTGGAGCCCCCTCCAGATCATTTTTAACCACTTCCAGGAGGATCGTCTCTTGTTTCTAGCCCTCCTTGGAGACTGTTTATCTGCACCAGATAGACGGCAGGAGTCCGCACGTCCCTCTTGCCTTGCCTAGCCTTCCTTGCACCCAGCTGGGCCAAACGATTGACTCTAGAGCCTGAGGAGACCTTCTCAGTTGAAGGTCTCCTCCACCCCAGCAGTGACAGCTTTGGGGACTGACGGGTCTTCTTTGGTAGGATGCGAATGCTGCCCATCCACAAACATGGTTAGGCTCATCAAACTCCTAAAAATATGGGCTACTCACTCCGGGGTGGAATACCTCAAGTATCAACCACCTCCAGCAAGCTAAAAAAGCAGATGATTTGTACGTGGACAGCTCAGATCCTCTGTGCATTTGTGGCATCCCGAGCTCCTGGTGGTTTTATTCCTACAACAGTGCCAAGAAGCCCTCATCACGGAGAAGGAGTTCACATCTCCAGAGGCGAAGGAGGCTGAAGAGATGTGGCTGAGCTTTGTGATGAGAGGAAAAGATGGAACTATAAGGATGGAAACAAACTTTTCCAACCCAGAGGCCGGATCCAGAGGCTCCCCCAGGCACTCAGCTCATGAAACACGTGCATTTCTATATGTGCACACACGCACAGAAGATCTGCTGCGCCCGGCTGAGCCCAGTTCATGCACAGGGCATCTTTCCTTTCACCTTCCACCTCCTGCAATGCTGTTGAGTGTTTTAGAGAAGGACTTACCCGGATAACCAGCAGCTTCCCAGCACCCAGCTGCTCCTGAGCACAGGTCCCTTGCAGAACAGAGCAAAAATGCTTCAGGCAGAAACCATTTTCTTCCCTTACTGAGCGTTATTGCTCGGCAGGGATATTTCATCACCTCTGTATGCTCACGTGCTCTCTTCCCCATCCCATCTCCCATCACCAGCGTGTTTTCACTGTCCTTCTTCTCACACGGGGAGATGCAGCACTGCCCTTGTGTAGGGCAAGAGGCTTTTTACCGTGGCTCTGTCCTGCACACTCCTGCTGGCACTTAGGCAGTTAACAGTAGCCAGCGGGATTTGGGGGCAGACGGGACGTATTTTTAAAGGAAATTTTTCTTTATTAAATTGTCACTCCATACCCATCCATCTGACATCGACCCACCCTAGTCTTGCTCCAAGAGCAGCGGGGTGACTGCATGGAAACAGGATGGTGCTGCCCTGTCCCATCACCCAGCCCCGTTCGCAGCCAGATGGTTACTCATCCTGGAGCTCAGCCTCCCTTTATAATTGGACCTGGCCGAGTTCAAGCTGTTCCATTGATCTCCACTTCCCTCCTGACGCGCCAACGGGACTAACAGAAGTGCCCCAGGATTTTAAAATAATTACTGCAATAACTACGGAGAAGCAGCCAGCCCGGCACTGCCTGCTCGGTCCCGGAGCCGCACAGCCCACCCCTGGAGGTACGGCATTCCCGGGGTGTTCGCTAACCTGGCATTGCCCTTCTTGCACTGAAATGTCAATGTGCAGCAGAGGAGAAATGGCAAGGGGAAAAAAAAAAAAAAAAGCGAACACGGTTGGCATTACACCCACATTTGTTGAGTCAAGAACCCAAACTGGTTTGCGTACAGTCAGAAATGTAGACCAGCCCTTTTTAAATAGTTTTAAGAATTACCCAGCGGTGCCTTGCTGGTTTTTGGTGGTAGTTATGGAAGGAACTGCCATAACGGGCAGCAAGGGATGGAGAAGCATGGGGCCGTGGCAGTAAGACATGGCTTTGTCACCAGCTCGTTTTCTTCTGCTCCCCATGCACCCCCGGCAGAGCTGGCAGTTGCTAATGGGTGTCTACAGCGCTACGGACGAGGTGGTGACAGCCCCAGGTGCCCAAGCAGCCTGTGCCCAGGGCAGATGTGAGACCAGGGTGAAGGCTCTGCGGAGTTTGAAGATTTTGTATTTTTAGCAGCTGGTTTGTGACGGTGGTTTTAGCCGAGCTGTGAGGTTCAGGCTGCTCCACTGTGGACTGTTTTCGTTAGACTTGGCACTAGACTTAGGCTGTTCAAATCGGTTTTATAAGGTGTCCTTCTAGAGCAGAGCTGTATAAAAATAGGATATCATGAGAAGCTCTGAGAAACTCCTTATTCTTCAGAAAAAAAAAACCCAAATAAATCACATTTCTTCCCTCTGTTGTCCCTGATCACAAAGCCAATCCCACACACCGGTTATTCTTACCTGCACCATTCTGCAGCCTGGACTATCAAAGTTTTGTTTAATTGTCCCGGATTTTGCCCCAGAGATTTATCCCACCACCAGTATGACCTAGGCAGGAATTCCCATGAGGACAGAGCTAGTGCCCAAGCATTAAGCGGCCATCAGATGTGCCCCGCGTGCTTCTCACCCATGGAGACTGAAGCACAGAGGGTAAGCAGAGAGTTCAAATCACACCTTGAATCACCTTTACCTACACCTATTGCCATTTTCTGGAAGGAATATTATATATTGCTTAAACTTAAAATAATATCCTATCTGTGTGTACACACAAACACTTCATGAAGCAGTGACATATCACAGGAATTAATTATATTTTTAGGTATAGTCTGTCCTGTCAAAGATGTACATGGATTTATTCTCTCCAACGCTTAATAAAAATTTATACAGACTTCCTAAACCACCTTATTTGCACTGCAAGATTAATCAAAGCAACCCTTTTGAGGTCCTTTTGTTGCAATCTATTCTGCTGCAACCCAAGAGCTGACGGAATAAGCCCCCATGAGAGAAGGTCGTCTTTTTAAGATAGATTCTCCTTTTATTGATAAATAAAATCCTACTGTCTGAATTTAGCAACGTGATCGTTATAAACCAGCTCTGACAGCAGCCAGATGGCAGTTCAAAATGAGCATGGTCTTGGAAAGTGAAGATGCACTTTGAGAGGACCACATTCACCCGAGTATTGTACTACTTCAAAATCAAACTCTGCCTTTGAAAAATGTCAAAGGCAACTATTCACAAGCAAACACCATATGGTGTATTTGTCCTCTTCAAGCCTTCTTACAATCAATGGGAAAAAAAAAGAACATTTCAGACCTGAAATGACTGCATACCACATTATACAGTGTTCTCACTGCAAGCTCTCCAAAGTGTTAGATGGTGGCATGAAATTGCTCAAATATGTTTGCCTTGGGTTAAAAGGGACAGAAATGATCGTTAGCAGTCCAGTCTGCAATAGCTCTGCATGTAATATTCATCGACACTTACGTTGTGGTTTTACTCTGGGATCCAGGTGTGATTTGCACAGGAAACGCTTCCCAGGATGTCCCTAAAACTGTATTTAAAAGTAAGCTGCAGTTGATTTTTTTGTGACTAATGGTAAAGCTCTGAAGATCTGGTTCATGCAGCTCTGTGATGGTGTAACAGCTGCTGAATCCCAACACGATTAAAAATAAACTGCAGTAAAAATAGTCATGGATTTGTGACTGGGGAAGAACAACTACCGGGCCAGCAACCGAACTGTCGGAGGCATCATTCTGCCGTTTGAAGGTGTTTTTAAGAGCAGCTGAGCAGGCAGCTGCACCCTTGTCTGCCTGACGGATTCCCAGTCCCCAGCTTGCGGCCAGTGGGTGGCTGTAGTGGACGAACAGACACCTGCATGGAGGCCACCACCAGCAGCTCCCACAGGTTCAGGGCAAGGCGGGATGCCGCTCCCTCCGTTCTTCTTCAAATAAAACCATCTAAAAGGCCAGCCACAACGGCTGGGACCCGCAAGGGCACTTACATACCTGATCACTGGCTTAAACGCCAGCCTCTAAACTTGAGGTCCTCCTCAGCCTGGAGACATCTGCAGTCCCTCTGCTTCTGCCAGTCCAGTCCCTCGCGTTGTCATTGCGGTGCCTCTCCACGTCACCGAACAGGACCACATCGCTCACGCTGCAGCCTCGGAGATCGCAAGGAGCACGCTCCGGCCCTTCTGCCTCTGTTCAGCACACCCACGCCGGGACATCTTTAAATCCAGGGCGTCCGCCCATCCCACTGCCACGTGGCCTCAGTGCCCCAGCACACCACCTGTATTATTAATGATAGCAATGCTCCTTTTTTCTTTTTCAAATAAATAACACATGCAAATTTATTGAAATACCTGATGGTTAACCTTGCACTCAAATGATTCCTCAAACAACTGCAAGAAGCAGCGGTTTGCAGAAGTCACCGTTTTGGTGACAAGGTCTAAATTCCCTCCCCGTGACCCTGAGCACTCAGATGGCCTGCACCAGCCAAAGCGAAGCTTGGTAAAAAGTCACCCAACACCATATAACCCCAGAATGCAAACATTCATGCAGTGTATGCGCAAATGCAGAGGTTCGTGATCATTCTTAAAGGTCTTTTCCAACCTAAATGATTCTATGATTCTCTGATTTGCAGAAGAAACCTAGACACGAGTACTGGAATAAACATTTCAAGTCTCATAGTAAGCAAAATAATTACACGCTACCAAGCAAGGAAAGTTCAGGCCTTAAATTTTATTGTTGTAGATGAGAAATAAATCTGGCTTGTGATCAGCTGAGCACACTCAGGTAACAAATTAGAGCTACCCCTCTCGTTTCCCCCCTTTCCCAGCACGTGACGCCGAGGTTTTGGAACAATGTTAAACAACAGCTCACAAACCAAGATGGAAAATCCGGAGCAGCGGCAATAAGCTCCGTTTGCTTCTTGTAAAGTTAATATTACACTTTAACTGTGGGCCCTCAAGCTCCCACTCCAGCTTAGAAGAAAATATTCAAAAGCAAAACTGTTACTTTCATGGCCATAATAAATAGTCCTGTACGCCTCTGGTGAAGACATTCGGCCCAAATGTAAGAACCCACAGAAAATGGCTTCTGGTTTCGGAGGACGTGGCGACTGATGTCCACCAAGGAAACGCTGGCGTGGTTTGGTCGCTGCTGATTTCACATGTCAGCATGTCCCCATGTTTAACCCAACGGTAGAAAATAGTTGCCGAATCTGTGAGAAGAGAGTTTTAAAAGTCAGCTCTCACATTGCTGATCTTATCCTTCAGGTTTAAACTCCGTCGGCTCCCAAACATCTAATTTTCAGTTGATGCCTCCAGCTGCAGTGTTTGCGCATCTCCCACCAGAGGCTGGGCGTTATCTGCTCCGCTTTTCCTGGGTGGCACCAGGAGCGAGGGGACACAACCGCAGCTGCTCTCTCGGCACACGTTCACCCGAGCGCCGGCAATCCCGTTCCCAGCCTTTGCTGGCTGCTGCCGGGCGCGTGGCGAAGCCGAGCGGGACCACGGGCGGCGAGTGGTGGGGCTGCCGGGGCCGGATTTGGACGCGCTCCACTGCAGGGGTGGCCGCTTCTTCGGCGTCTGAATTTCTCCCGCCACCGGTAAAAGTGCTGAGCTTTAGTTGAGGTATATCAATTATCTGCAACACACTGGAAACCAACCCTCTGTTTCTCCCTTGTTTCCCCTTTCTAAACCGTTGTGGGGGATGTCCGAACGCTTGAGGCGAAGACCAGAGCCCAATGGCTTTGCCTTCCAGATGCCTTCTCCACCCCTGCCCCAGGACTTCCACCCCATCCCATCCATGCAGCCGGCAGCCTTCACACCTATGCTGCTAATCAGCTGGAGTAACGGCATTTCAATCAGCCTAAGGAGAGATCTTCACCATAAGAACAAGTTTTTGGGCTTGTCAATGCTTAGCACAAGCTCTCCTACAGCTAAACCCGTACCTGATCCCACCAAGAACAGAAACCAGGGTTAATACAGTAAACGCTGCTGTTAAGTTATCGTCCGAGTCTCACGTGAGTTTTCTTCACATCTCAGAACAGTTAGTAGATTGCTTGTTGAAAGGGTAGAAACAATTCGTATAGGAACAATAGTTAAATACGGACCTTGGAGTTACTAAGTACAGCAGTTTCTCTTTTATAAATGAAAGTAGTGCCACTGTGCTGGAGAGCACAATGACACGATGGCAAGGAAAGCGGAGATTGGCTTTTATGACACTATTTACAGATTTTCTGTTTAAAAAACTGCCGAGTTTGATTAAATATAAGTATAGAACATTTCTTCCATATACAAACTCTTGTTAGCTGATTAATTATTAAGGTGCTCAGAAGTGTGGATGAAAACAGAAGTTACAGTAGATCAGTTGTGGTTTTGTCTATTTACAAACCGCACTCGGTTGCCTGCTGACACCAGCGTCTTCCAAAGAAGCTGGAAGCAAAGTGGCCAGTTACGAATCTAATGCCACAGGAACTGTTGTTTTCTTCACAACACCTTTGTCAGAAGGTAAAATAGTAGTACTTTCATTCCTTTGTTTATTAGCAAAGGTGGGTGCCCTTGCTGAGTCTGTGTAGCTGGTGGTGCCAGGCATCGCACCACGAGACGCCCTGTTTCTAGCTCTCGGCTCCTGTCCAGCCCTTACCACCAAAATTTGCTGGTCTGCTGGGCAGCTGCCGGAGACAGGACTTGCAGCACCAGGTTGTTAACACTGAAATGTATCGTACGGGGCCTCCTAAGTACTTGGAGAGCTCTGATCTACCCCGTGCAACAGAAGGGGGAATTTACGTGCGAGGAACCAAACAAGGAGAACGCGCTTCGCGAAAATTTTCTCTTCCAATCAGAAAAAATAAAATAAAATCCCAAGTGGCCCATATTTTGTAGGTCAAATTCCTTCCCCATTAACGTTCTCGAAGAGTTATTTTCTGTCTGATGGCCAAACTACCTCTAGTTCCACTCTCTGCTCACTAATGGCTGACCATGGACACTGCCTGGCATCGCTTCTCTCCGTATCGCCTGTACTCACACGGGTGCCTCAGAGGAGCTCAAAGTTTGGCGTTTTGGGAACCCGTCAGACCAGGAGGGTATCTGACCATAATGAAAATGCTGATTTTGTCCTCGTCATTTTAAGATGCTATAGAAAAAGAAAGGAAAAGAAGTTGATTTGACTTCTGTTTGTAAACTTACCATGTACTGTCATCTCTCCCTTGTACATTTAAGTTTCAAACAGGTCCCAGAGATTGCAAGGCAAGAGTGTTAAGGCAGTATAAGAAATTCAGTATTTCATTCACACCTCTTGATTCCCTTAAAGGTATTTCTAAGGCATCAAAAGGGGCATGTGGTTTGTGCTTGCCTTTTCAGAAAAAGGCATTCGGTATAGTGTAAAAAACGGACGCTCAATGACAGATGGAAGCCACTCAGCCCCGGGCAATGGCCACACCATCAGAGAGGAACAGGGAGATAGAGTGGGGTTTCCCGGGTGTGGGTTCCTCACCATCGCTCTTTCTGGTACACCTCTGTTTGTACAATCTCACCGGGGTGCTCAGATATGCAGGCCCCGTTGATGTCATTGAGCTTGTTGTCTGGAAGATCCTCGGGTTTTGTGCAAAGTTTCAGTGCCCTGGAGATGAAGACGTCCAAGTCAAACTCGGGGTCTGTTTCACTGTTCACCTCCGTGGGTTCTTTGTGGAGATGGTGAGGAGAAGATGGCAGGCTCCGTTCCTGAATCTCCGGAAGAGGACTGGGACACTCCAGACCCACCTGCGTGCTCTTCACCCACTGAGCAATCTCCAGAAAAAGGTTGGATGGTTCTTCTTCCAGCGATAGCTCAGCTGCGGGTGCTATGGTTGTTCTTTTCCAGTGGGATAAATCTAAAATCAGCTTGGGCTCTGAGTAATGATGGGGCTTATTGTCTCTCCACAGCAATTTGTCCAAGTAGGAAGGTGACCCTACTTTGTAATCACACGATTTCCCACAATCGGCATCAAATACTCGGTCCATGGATGAGTGGGACAGCTCCAAGAACCTCTCTGAGCTGCTTTGTGAGTATTTCCGTGGATCAACTTGTGCTTCTTCAGCGATGGATTCAGACCCTGCCCGGGGGTCCCGCTGAACCTCATCCATGTCGTGGTATTTATCGTGCCTCCATTCCAAATCAGAGGAGAGGCTTACGTGATACCTGCAAAAGACACGCTGCTATTAGACATGCAGATGAAGGCTTCGTTAGGAACAGCAGTGCTCAAACAGATATGCACGCTGCTGCTGCTATTTTTGCCTTTTTCTTGCTAATAGACTGCTTACCTACAGAACTCTAAGTTCTTATTAAAATTAGAGACCTTTTTCTTGTGTGTCAAAAAAGGCAGGGGAGCTGAGTAATTTATGAGGAATCTGAGGCTTGCCCAGGCTGCACGGACATAACCAGTAGTGGTAATAACAGCTCAACAACCAAACCAACTGGCCCCTTCATTTAGCCCTTCATATCCTTCCCTCCACTTGGGATTAAAACATTATTAACAATATTAATAATCAAACTGTCTCTCAGCCCACAGACAAGTACCTGCAGCACGAGCGCTCCTTGTTTCTTGCCATAAAAGTAAAAAACATAAGCTTAAATCCCCACTGAGACTGGACATCACCAGTTTACTCTGATGTTGTGGACCAAGAGCATCCCTGAAGGGTCACCTTGCTAAGCGATAATTTCTCAAGCCAGTCAAACTCCCTTGATTGCAATTACCTGACAACACCCATTCTTAGACACGGTTTTCAAAGTGACATCTAATTTACTGGTTCCTAACTGAGCTGCCTTTAAAAGACATGTTATCCCAGGTATCGGGGCTCTGTGTCCCAGCAATGAAACGCTCTTCAGGTGTCCCACAACACACGGGCAAAATTTTTTCCCACCTCTAAAACACTTGGCCTGTGTTGCAAAATTTTCAACTCTATAGCAGATGTCCCCAGCTGGGTGGCAGGACCAACAGGCTAGGTCCTAGCTTCTTGCATCGCACCACGAAATATAAAAGCCAAGAGATAAAAGGGTGACAAGGTGACCTCCAGCAACTGATCTACTGCTTTGGTGACTGTAACTGGCAGGCATGCTGGAGCTGTGGGGAAACACTGAAGATAGATAACCTGAGAAAAGCTTCCAGCTTTCCTCTTTACCTAATTTACCTGGTTGTCCCCCGCAGCCTCCATCCTGATATTTGTTCACCCAGGCAAAGAGATTAATAATAGTGAAGGCAAGGGATTTCTTCAGCTTATTATCTTCAGTGCTGGTGAAATATAGTGGATTAAGAAGGCGAGGAGATTTAATTGCTATGCAGAGAGGAACAATGCTGCAGACATCCTCAGCCAGCTCAACCCGCTCAGCTGGAAGGAGCTCTACAGGAAAGTGAACCTAGTTAATTCTTAGCGGCTTATTTTGTTCTATCTGCTCCACTCCTGGGACTGGCCTAGTAACTGGGGTAATCATCTAGGACGTGGGAGACCTCAGCTCAAGGCTTTGACCCACTCTAAACTTCCTGTATGACTTTCAGCAAGCCGTTTAGAAGTCAACACAATTAAGGATTTTTTAAAAGACACTGGATCTGTGGCCTCTGGAGCTTACGCACCTTGAAAAGTGATAAATATAGAGCTCCAAATCAGGCCTGGTCCCCAAAAGGTACAAGAATTACATTATTTTAGAACTTGTATTGGAGGAACAGAGGACAGAGGGAAGAACCATAGCATCACTTAATCAGATGTAACTCAAATGGAAGACAATATAGGCTGTGAATAAAACCAAGAGCAGAAAGACACTCAGTAACTGGCACGTGCAGACTCAACATCTGCTTCCTGTGGAAATCAATGACGAACCTCTCGTTGGCTTCAGCAAGGTGCCAGCTTGGGCTAGAATTACAATATGGCACAAAGAAGGAAAAGCAGGTGTCTTTCATGGGTCTGGAACACATGTGGCTGAATTCAATCAATAGCAGGTCAGACACTCACCAGTCAAGTTCTGCCTAAAAGATTTAGGCCGGTATCTGGTCTCTGGCCCAGCCTTGGGTACCATACCTGTCCCAGTTAGACATCTGGCTCTGGTTGGCTTCCATCAGTAAAATATCATCAATCTCATCCTCAATCCGGAACGGATGCTGAGACACCGGTTCATCCTCAGGGCAGGAATACGGACTCATATAAGGATGCTGCAGACCCATCTCAGCCGTTAATCGATCCATAGGGTTAAATGTCAGTATTTTCTCCAGAAAATCAATAGCTGTGAAGCAGAGAGAAACAAGCTTACTAATTCCTCAGAAGCAATACCAGCTTCCTTTCTAGTCTGAGCCTCGTGAACCCCCCATACCAAATGCCCTCAAAGTAAGGAAGGAATTAAAGGTCACGTCCCATTTGCATCTAAAAGGGGCACTTCTGTCCTTGCTGCATCCATCTCACCCCCCATGGGAGCTGCGTGCTGGCAGTGGAGCAATCCTGCAGCCCGCAGGTGTCACTTCATCTAGCAAGGCAGGAGAAATGACTGTGAGAGCATCACACCTCCACAGGACAGCCTATACGTGTTACACCCGGTGCCGCGATCCCAGGCCAGAACACGAAGCTTGTACACCAAAAAGACCTTTGGACAGTGTCGGGATTTGATTCCACGCTCTCAGATCCATTTGACAAGCACATTGACATTGCATTTCAGGCAACTGATTTCACATCTTTATGTGCAACTGAAGCGGGATTAGATTTAAAGTGCAATTTTTAAAAGTCTTCTGCGTGACCAGCACTATGAAATTATGTCACCCATTAATATTTAAAGAATTCCAAGTACCTGAAATTATTTTAGAAAGACTGTGGAGCATGAACTCTTTCTACAACGATGAAGAAGGAAATTAACTGCAATTAAAGTGACTAGAATGAAATCTACATGCAGAGGGTTTGTTGTGATTTCTTTGATGACTCCTTTTACTGAGGTTACGTGAAAAGATCAGATCCTGTCATTAAAGATGCTGCTTATTGCTTGATTCTTGGTGCATGGCAGAGTCCTTTAGAGTTCAGGTAATACAAAGAGGAATATTCCTTTCTTCATTTACAACTTTTGCATTGTACCTTCAGAAATATCCCCATTAAAGATGTAATTGTGTGAATGGGACAGTTTCTTTAGGGGCAAAATCACTCAGCAGAAAGGGCAGGCCGTACCTATTGCCTCAGTGCTTAAACATTAACCAATATCCAATTGTCTCCCACGAGATTATTTCATTGCTTGGACTAATTAAGCAGGAAGGAATCAATAGCTTCATAAGGTCACTGACTGCGGGCAAGAAGCACGGTGGAACGATATATTACGAGTTATGTGTTACAATATATTATGAGTCAGAGAGGCAGGAAAATGTCGATGAATTATGTAAGGGGCGCAGGTGACCTTTCTTCCCGCAATAACGACAGGGAATAAATCCATTCCTGCCCGCTGGAGGCTGACACGGTCCCTGGGTAACCTGGGCCAACGGGTATCGCGTTGCCGAGCCCATAGAGCGGATGTTTTATAATGGAAGAGTCACGCCAGTGAACATAAGCCGGGCTTGGTCCTGACGTCTTCCCAAAAGCAGGTGGCCAGGTCCACCAGCCCGGTTTAAGCCCTGGAAGGAGCTCAGAAGAGCTGACGTGCCCTGGTCCACACTGCTCAACTCTGGCTGCTGCCCTGCAAGCTCTCACTGCCTGCAAAGCTGCCCCAGGAAAAAGTTCAGGTCCAAAAGCCTGTGCTTTTCAGCCCCTCGCAACAACACGCTGCTGATTTTTTTTAAGCTTTAGCCAAAGGAGGGAAGTGGCTGAAGTGGTATTTGAGCATTGCAGGCTGCGACAGCCTGACGCGAGTGACGTCCAAGCCTCGGAGCACTTGGACAACGGTTCTGCCTGTGGCAACCCTCTCACAGAGTTCAGGTATCTGTGAAGTAAAAGCATTTATTTTCCTGTACTACACAATTGCGTTCATGCAAAAAGCACAGCAAGAAAACGAACAGGGCTTGAAAATAACCTCTGGGCTGAACCCTCACTTACAACTCAAGAAGAGGCACAGGAAGGTAGGGATGCACCTTGAAAGTGTCTTGGAATAGTCTCGGAAGACTATTTCACCCTTATTTCTGTACGAGCTACCTGCAAGAAAGCTACTGCATCATGAGTGCTGTCCTGCAGCCCACACCTTCCCCGGTGGGACAGCGAGCAGGACCTGG